>JAYMSR010001082.1:0-11186 GCA_036897825.1 Plantago rigida | reverse complement strand
GGGGGTTTTCCGAATTGAGGGGTGATTGCAGGGGGACTAGATGTAATATTCCCTTAAAAATACAGGGGTCAATTGTCTCTTTATGACAAATACAAGGGGTAAATTGCATAAAAACAAACCATTACACATATTGCACTTGCTAGTACCCTTGTTGCTATGCCTGCACTCAAAACCCAAACGTATATATAATCAACATCACACATATACAAATTATAATTATATGCCTCAACAATGACATGAATATCAAATCTACCGACCTTTTTTATACGGCTTAACGTATATTCATTTCAGTTGTACTGATTCACAATCATTAAATTGCTCGTACAAATATTATTTCAAGTTGTAATTAATCTTAACCGTTCATTACACTTGTAAATTATATAATGACAATTTTTGTGAATTCAACTATACAAACGGGACTATAATGTCATATACATATTATAAACCCTTTTTTATATTAATATATGATTAAAAAACAAAATTAAATTTTACCCTTTAATTCCTTTTCATTATACTTAATTCGATTTAACTAGACTCATTGGAGATTTAGAAGGAATATTAATCCTACCAAATCTCAATAACAACAAACTTAATTTGCACTTATACTATTAAAAAATATGTATAAGAAATAGTTACTACAGCGTGGTCTTACATGTACAACTGTTTATTTGACCACGAAGCAACAAACACAACAACGCATACATAAATAACTATTACAAGTTGCAATTGAATAAGAAATTCTCCCACGGGGCTGTTGAGATTTTTCTTGTATAAAATGCTCTCTTCTTCAAAGCTATCTTACACAAGAACAACACACACACACACACAGAGCTCAGTAAGCTATAATTAAGCTCATCCTCAAGTTCATAAGTTATACCATATTTTATTGTTGTGTTCAAATTACAGGAACCGCATGAAAACATAATGTCAATAACCGCAAGGGGTCCACACAGTCCATCCAAAGTGGCAGCACCACCTAGACAGACGGAGACTAGTCTCTATTCTGATAAGAAGATGTGAATGTCTCAGATTAATTATGTATCTTCAATTGTATTAATCTGTCATTCTCTTCTTTGTTTGAAGATTCAATTCACTTGTAGAAACCAAGCTGTAACTTGTAAGTTTCATTCTCATGTTTATTGTGGCCTTGTTTCAATGATGTAGCGAATGAGATAATATGAGTATATTGCATTTGATGAGCAATGATCTTTGAAGATGACGTCATATTATATACTTCTGTCGTTTCGGTCAAAAATTTGAACTTTAATCTTTTTCGATCAACAATCTATAACTTTGACTATAAATTCATCTACAACACTACTCTTGGGTATGGAGTCTACAATTTTTTATCTCAAATTTTCTCGACAAATGTGAGAGAAGTCGAGTGTTGGAAGCAGATGAGGTGTTTGGAATATGATTTGATTATTAACTATTTTGGTTTAAAAGAGATTTGAGAAGAGTTGTGGCGTTGTGAATTAACATAAGCCTTGATTTCTATAGTTTTATATTTGGTTCTTCTTTTAACGTGTTAAGAGATGACCTTATAATAAGGACTTCATAGGAAGGAGTAGTTACTAAAGCATTCAATTCAATCTTTCATACTTCAAATTAGTACTGTTAAATAAATATCAATTCAAGGCCATCACACGAAGTTGGAAACATTTCACATTTTCAAGAGTAAACGATGGGTTTTTCTACGGTTAGGCAGATTTCCGCCCGGTTAGACAGGCTTCCGCCCTGCCTAACAACAGACCGCTAATAAAGAAAATGACACGTTTATTCCAGTAAATATGCTAAAATAATAAAATTAAAAAATAGGTAATTCTTAAAAAAGTATTACTATATTTTATCCAAAAAAAGTAAATTTGAATATTTTGATTAATATTTGTATTTTTTAATTTTAAATATCCACAAGGCGAATGGACGAAATAGCAACCGCCTTACTACCTTTGGCGATTTGATATTGACCGTTAGATCACAAATCTAGTGATGTATAACTGTATATTCAATTGCCTGTTGCCAGGCCTGACCGTGGAAGAGCCCAACCAAGAATGATGGAGTAACATCTCAATTTTAAACAACTAGCATGTTATACAAATCAACGTGTTTTATATGGTATATCGTGCAACATATAAAATATTTGGTGTAACACATTAAAACATCATGATATAATATAATGTGCATCTATTATAAATGAACGGATTATTAAGGTAAATAGATTATTAACAAAGCAAGCAAGAAAGAAAAAAAATCAAAGTTTGCGGAGTGGATTATAAAAGGTAAGTCCCTAATTGGCAAATTATGAGACTTGAGGTGGGAAAATGTAATAAAACTTCCTCATGGCGGACACATGCCTGTTACTACTCTTTTCCGCCATTAAAGCTTCCCGTCTTTCAAGCGAGCTATCCAAACTCCCATGTCACACCATTTCACACCTCAATCAAACAAACAAACAATCACTTCCTTCATTTCTCACAAGTCACAACAGTCAGTCAATCCCTAATCCTCATCAACCATGGCAATTCCCATCTCTCTCTCCCCCTTCTCCTCCAATTCCACCCCCTTTCTCCCTCCCAAGCTGCCCAATGCTGTTCGCCCGGTGAAATCCACCAAGCTCCGCTACCAAAACGGTCGCGCATCGTCGTTTCCCGTTGGCGAGGATTTGCCCTTGGATTATGACACCTGGTTCCTCAAATCCAACACCCGTCGTCGTTTCCAGGTCCTTTCGGAATCATCGATCTCGGTCCGCAAGCGTTTCAGTTCATTGATTGGATTCATCTCTTTGGCAGGTGATGAATCCATTCACATTGCTTTTTTTTGTTGTTGTTATTTTTGTTACTTCGTAGTAGTCAGTTGATTGGATGATTGATTTCCATGATAGCAGTTTATTAGAATTAATTACAGTTCGATGATGACGATATTTCGACATGAACATTCAGTTAGTTGGAATTTGTGATTTCATTTGGTTTGAATTAGCTAATCGACAAGTGAAATGCACTACTCTAGTTAGCTCATATAATTGTTGAAAATTCTATACGTATATCCGTATTTTGGAGGGTTACTTCTGGCATATGTTTCCGGACTTGATTTTGGAGGAATGCTTTTAATTTGGATTTTTTTATTTACTGAATTGAATCAAATGGATGGATGTTTTGCAGGTTCTTCCTCTTGTTCCGCCTGGAAGAAGGGCTGATGAAGAGGGATCTCCCTACTCCGGACAGGTTTTACTGTTTTCTCTTACTGTCACTTATAAACCCATTAACAACATGGCATAGTGACATCTCACATCTGGATCTTTTACCCAAGAAGATCATGGAAAGAAAAATTTACTCATTGAAAAATGGAGACGTCAAAGTTGCCTCAGCAAGTTACTTTTCCTTCAGTTGTGATTGTGGCTAATTTTTCCAGGATGCTAATTGCGGTAATACACTTCTGATTTCTCTGGAGGAACTGGTGAATGATGGTCTGCTCACAAAAGATGAGCTTCCAAAACCATTGTGAGAACTAATACTCCTATATGTTAACTGCATTAGAGTGCTTGAGTTTGATATTAAACTGTTTTTTAACCTTTTTGTGAAAAACATTTCGCAGAGCTATGGAACGCGTGGATTTTAAAGCTGTTGCTGACATCAAGGATCCTTTGGTAGCTGAGGTAATTGTGAGCAGTTTTCGCTTTGTTAGTATGAACAGATTCATTGCTTTGGTATTTGACATCGTAATCACTATGATTTCAAGTTAAGTTGCCATTGAGGCATGTGGAAAAGATGTGATTCTTACTCTAATAATAAACAGGAGTGTCGAACAAAAACCATAGGAAGTCAAGAACTTTATTGATGTACCCTCAAGGGCAATAAGAAACTCTAACGTTTCTATTGTAGTCTCACACACACGATTTCTGTAAAATATTATTCAAAAGTAAGAAAGTGTGTAAAGTAACATTGTCACATGAGGAAGATTTCACATACACATTTTGTGGATAAAAAATTGAAGCATACACTAAGAAATTCCTCATATTGGAAAATTCTTCCACAAATGGGATTGAATGGGCAAAATGTTGATATATTCCACTGAATTGTTACCACAACTAGACGGATATATCATTCCAGATACATAGTCATGGTTTTGTTTGGGGACTCTGATTGCCTCCCAAATTAAAGTCCGTGATTGTACATAACAGTATAAGAATGGCTTATGCTCACCCTATCAAGAGTCCAGAGTCCTAATCACTAATCAGAAAGAAAGGATCCACACGATCCCAAACCAAATGTGTTTCAAACTTTCATTGAACAGATGATCTAAAATTATAGAAGTATTTAATTGGTGATTCTTTGTGGAACTTAATTTAGTTACTTTTATTATGTAAAATAGATGCATATGTTCAGTAAATAGTTGCATATGCAGTTCACATTTGATACTTGTCTCTGAAAGTAAACTCTGGGATTGAATCACACTGAACTGCCAGTCGTATGATGTTTGTCTGCTTTTCCAGTTGTTAATGGTTATGTATGACCCTGAATATCATCGGTGGCTTCTTATTGGTGACTATTTCTGATAGAGCAGAGAGATTTATGGATTAAAAAAAAGATGATCTTGGTCTAGCAATAACTACTTTTCTGGAATTTTACTGAAAGAACTAAAATAAAGTAAAGATACCAATCTCCGAAGAGACGAACCACCCTAAAGGCGAAACCACTCTTTTGAGCGAAAAGTGTAATTCCTGACTACTGAATCATAAACCCTAAAACTGTCTTAATTACTCCCTCCATCCCGAGTTCAACTTCTCACATTCCATTTTGGTATGTTCGATTTCAACTTCAATATCTTGTCTATTATGTATCGGTGCTTGTTGTGCAGTTTGCAACTCTTTTCTGACGTCCTCTAGTTTCAGCTTAACCCCAAAATATCTCTTTTGCATTTGTTCTATATTGAATGTTGAAGCCTATGTAGTTTCTTCCATAAGATAAACTGAGGCCTCCCATCGACAACTTGATTCCAGGTATCACTCACAACCTTCATGAAACTTGCATCTTCAGTGGTACAGTTTAAGAATTTAAACTGCTTCTTTACCCTTCTTTCTGATTCATAGACTTGCACTTTCAATAAGGCATGGTCAGAAACTCCAGGTTCTAATACTTCCACTTGTACAGTAGGATTATTTTGTAGCCAGTCTACATGTCCAAGCACTTTGTCAATTCTAGAATAAATAGGATTAACAGAGCTCTTGTTTTCCAAGTATAATAACCCCCTTTACTATATATCTCAAACAACCCCACTTGATCCATCATATCAACCAAGTCTTCATACTCACCAGCATGAACTATATTTCCTCCAATTCTAACCTGGGGTTTTAACACATTATTAAAGTCCCCCATTAAATTTTCGCACAGACACACTTATATCACTGATTTCATTCCACGGAGTTTTTCTTTCTCCACCTGGTTTTGGCCATATATTGCAGTGAGCCAATGAAGAAAAACACCATCTGTAGAATGAATTGCAGTGTAGCAGCTGTTCATAACCACCAGTAACTCTCACATCAATCCTCTGAACATTCCATAACACCCATAATCTACCATTTGCATGAAAGTCATAGTTATCTACATAGGTCCAATGTCTGCCCAGTTTTTCTCTAATACCATCCTTTTTCTCTTTTTTAACCTTGTTTCAATAAGCACAGCAATATTGCAATTCAAAGTGGAGAGACGGGAGCTAATCTCTATAATCTTTGCTGCTTTATTCACCCCCCTTACATTCCATGAAATTATCATGGAACCTTATCATTTACCACATGAGGACTATTCAAATTCCTCAATGTGGCAAATCCATTCTGGCACTCAACTTGTCCTACAGTGTTCACAGGTAATCGTGGCTCAATCAAAGGCTCTATTCCTTTGGTTCTACTTGAACTACCAACAGTCTTCCACCCCTCTTGTGCTATATTCAGAGTCTGTTTTTGCTTTGTATTCACCACAACTTGTCCACCTTTCTGCTGTGACGTTGCAGTCCTAGCTATCCGTTGTTTTTTCTTCTTTTTCCCTGTAGCTGGAGCACCACAGTTATGACCAACCTTCTTACAAACCTCACAGTATAGAGGCTTCCATTCATATTCCACCACTTGGTTCTGTATTTTACCCTTCAAAACTCGAATAGTAATGGTATGCCTCAATTTCTGCGTAATATCAACCTACACAAGTATCCGTGCATAAGATACACGTAAATTATTTGCAGTGCATTCATCCGTAAAAAGAGGTTTCCCCACAGCACATCCGATCTTACCCAAACTACGAGTACCCCAAAGATGAAGAGGCAGGTTGGGTAACTTAATCCAACTGGAAAGGGTCCGCATCATGTCATCTTTTGAAACTAAAACCAGATTTCCACTCTCGCAAGAACATTGTCATATTATAGATCGTATAAGGGCCACTACTCCTAACAGCATCACGATCCTTAGCTGATTTAAAACATAGAATGAACTCAATGAAGTATCCTTCATCATTATAATACATATCAGGCAAAGTGACAACGTTCCAGAACTTGCTCATATAAAGTTTCACCACATTCATTGTCAAATCTCCACCTAATACATACATAATCAAAGCATTTCCCAAAATTATACCTCAAAAAATTGATTTCTTTATTAATTTATATTTGTGTATGATTTATATAAATAATTTTTTTATAATTTTAAATAGCCTTTTTGTTTTTATTAAAATTTAAACCCTGATTCATTCTTGTAATGACACGTGTCCCTTGAATTAAATAAAACTTTTTCTTTTTTTGAATTTGGTCAAAGTCAATGGTCAAAGGGCGTCAAAATTACATATGTGACTGCCGTCACCCAATTCACCCGAAAATTGGAAATCGTACTTAAATACTAGGGTGTTGTTGGTCTGTATCTAAATCGGACACTATCCTTATATCGTAACCAGTGTTGTCGATAGCGGCACGATCGCGCGCGATCTCGCCACCAAGTATGGTGCCCGCTACAGGATGACCTGTAGCGGGAACATTAGTATAGTCCGCGACAGGCCGCTATCCCGTGTGCGATCTCGGACGCAATCGCCGCGATGCATTTTAGTGGGGTAAAATGTCAATTTTGCCCCCACTTATCACTTATTAACAGAAAAATAGGGGGAAAAAGGAAAAAGAATGCATATTGAAGTAATATATGACTAACCAAGTACTTATATGTTTATTCTATAAATTTTGCCTTTTTAATTTTTAATTTTTGTTTTTCTTCACTATCCCGCGACACGACCGCGATCTGCGATCCCGTTTTTTTTGGGCCTTGCGCGATGCGTCGCGATACGCAATTCACAACATTGATCGTAACTAAATTGACACTTTAACATATTTTAGTGTACCTAAAAGAATTTACCTAGTAATTTTGCCTTATAAAATTCCAAGCAGAAGTCCTATTTGCAAGCACCGCATGATAGCTTAGAAGCTCGTGAAAAGTCAAAAGCGCCCGCAAACACCCCCCTCTCGTTAAAAAGTAAAGAACCTTGCTGCTTTGTTGCATGTTAGCCATGGGCTTGCTCTTTTTCTCGTGCTGGTTCAAAATGAAAATTGAAACATGCTGTGATATTTCTGTACTTTTGTCCCCCCTTGTCAGTTGTCACTGCTTCTATTGATCCTCTGCAGATAGAGAAGATCCCAGTCGATGAGGTTAAGAAGGAATTGAAGTCAGCCGAGTTATCAGATGAAGCTGCTGAGGAACTATTAGATATCCTCTCTGTAAAATCATTGTCAAAGTTAGAAGGTCTGTTGGATGTGTAACTTGTCTCTCTGATTCTTCATCTTGGGCGTATAATATATAAATAGATATTCAGATATTAGAGTTCTGGGTTTTGCCATCATCGTTCAGACTTATATGATCTGTTAGGATATTCTATAGGTTATATGTACACGGGGTTAGGGCTCTATCTTGATAACAGTTTGTTTGGGAACCCGTTTGGAACCTCTCATAGTGGTCCTAAATGACAATCTTTGCCAATGCCTTTTGCTCTCTTAACACTATTTCTCAATTCTCAATTAGCACACATTTCACTAGTCCTGAACTTCTGGCACTATTCCCAAACACACTCTAGATATAGTTAATGGCTTCTGGAGGATTGTACAACGGCACAACATTATCATGGTCTTTTTTCTTATCTCTTTTGTTGTTGTTGTTGTTTTGTGTGTGTGAACGCAGCCTATTGGTCTTTTTTGAATTATCTTAAATTCTTAATTACATTTGCTTGTATATGTATGGTAACAAAATGTAAAGTCAACCATATTGTGAATTTACCATGCTTAGATTTCTCATTAGGATATATAAAGTGAATAATATTTATAGGTTTGTCATGCTTAAATTGCTAGTGCGTGAGAGCTTGGTCGCCTATTTCAACACTGAATTCCATTGTTTCAATATTAATTCCATTCTTTTCTTTCCCATGATTGGGTTGAGGATGCATTTTAAATCCTCACTTGAGCCTCCAAAAAATGTGTTCATACTATCTTCCTGCTGTATTTTAAGCATTGAGAATGGATTTGATATCTGTGTTATGTTATTGAACATTACAGAAAAACTCGGCTCCTCAGTGGAAGCACTCACTGACTTAAAGCTACTGTTTTCACTAGCTGAAAAGTACGGTTACAGTGAGTGGATACAGTTTGATGCATCCATTGTGCGTGGCTTGGCCTACTATACTGGAATTGTATTCGAGGTAAAAGCACATATGTACAAGTAACAATTAGTTACCATCATGTTTGTTTGAATGTTGTGCTTTCTTCTTTGAGGGAGTGGACGTGCAGAATATTTTTGCTCGTGGACATTGATGTCTTGTTACAATGGATGCTTGATTAATAATATACCGAGCGAGTGGCAAAAACAGCCACTTCTTTTTTTATAACATGTTAAGCAAGGCAGACATTACCTAGTCTCTTGGGTGAAAAAGAGGGGGAAATTTGTTTGAAATGTTAGGGACCTCATTTAGGACTGAACTGGGCAAAATGTCTGAGGCACTGTTTCCAGAAATCCTGTGACGCAACTACATCAGTTATGATTCTCCAATATCATCTTTGTCACTGATTTTGCACTAGTTTTAGCATCTTTCGTCATGGTGGCTACTCTTTGTTTTTATTTTTGTTTTTGTGGGGTAGTTGTCAGAAAATCTTTAATAATGAAAAGTGAAGTATTACACAAGCCGTGCGCCATAAAGGTAGGAGGATATCAATTACTCTGGACAACAAATAGGCCTTTCTGTTGGATATATGCTTGTAATATAGTATGGATATTTGGATGCTGGCATTATTAGGCTCATCATACACAAGTTATTTGCAGACTACAGTATGGTTGTAATGTGGAGTATCCTTGGCTGATGGTTCAATTTCTTTTTGCAGGGATTTGACAGAGAAGGGAAGTTGCGGGCTATTTGTGGTGGTGGGCGGTATGACAAGTTGCTCTCAACCTTTGGAGGTGATGATATTCCTGCTTGTGGATTTGGATTTGGTGATGCAGTTATAGTAGAAGTATGTAGCATGTTCTTCCTTCTAAATAGATCTAGTAGTTGAGACTTGCATTCTGACAAATGTCAACTCATAACTTTCTCTGTTATAAGCTGCTTAAGGAGAGAGGACTCGTGCCTGAACTCACCCCCCAGGTAGAAAGCATTGTCTGTTCGTTAGATCCAGATCTTCAAGGTGCAGCCGCCGCAATTGCTGCCAGACTTAGAGAAAAGAGTCAAACTGTCGACTTGGTCTTAGAAAATAAACCACTTAAATGGTAAGTGATGATTTGAACATAAGTTTCTAATTTTCACCAATATATACAACATGATTCTTGCAGTTCCATTACTTCATTGTTTTCTCTGTGGGATAACAGCATAAAAATCTGTGTTATCTGCCTGCAACTTGCGCAAAGAAGCTCCTTTGTTAACTTTTATTTTCTCCGTTCTCTTTTTCTTTTTCAAGTTTCAAAAGCTTTACATCTGCCAGCCCTTCTTAAATATTCAAAAGTGTTTTGTTGTGTCTTTGAGACATTCTAAATTTAGAAAGAAACACTGGTCTGGTGTATGGAGCTCATAAAACTCACGAGGATTCTATTCAATAAATATAAGATAGGGCTTCCAGCACGAAGTAAGGGTGATGTTCATCTATTTTGATTATATACATACCTATGGTACAATCTGAGATTTTGTTGTCTGTTTGTGCATTTCTCTAGCATAATCTAATTGCCTCCCGGAATCTGTTGTGCTTATGCTCAGGGTATTTAAGAGGGCAGCGCGAATAAATGCGCGAAGGCTGGTACTAGTAGGAAATGCTGAGTGGCAAAAGGGTATGGTGAAAGTAAAAATTCTTTCATCTGGAGAGCAGTATGAAGTTAAAATAGATGAATTAGAATAAATAACTGAGTCTCTCCGATGGTTTTACATCTTCATTCTGTAAATTAGGACATTTTCAGATTTGAAATGTGTATATATGGTCCCCATCAGTGGCGATCCAAGCTGGATCGCGGGGGTTGTTTGATCGGCTCAACTTTCCCTCGCCTCTTAATTAGTAGTATTAGGAGAAGGAAATTAATTTACATTGTACTTCTACAGAGTAACTCAGAAACTACCATCTCCTAATATGCTTGGGATCATGCTTCGACACTAATAGTGTCCAATCTTTTGTTATACTGCTATATTGGGGAAAATTTGAAAATTTGAAAAGGGTACTTTAATTTGTGACATTTTCAAAAAAGTATCTTAATTTGTTACCGTTCGATTTTGGTATATTTGAACGTATCATTGTCCAATTTAGGTACCCGTGACACGTGGCGGCTTAATTAAACAACACGTGTCACTTTGTAAAATATAAAAAGTCACTAAACAAAAATGTAAAAACTGCAAACTTTGTTTAATGTCAAATTAGTCCATTTTGTTTTAAAATAAAAAATCAGCCACAAATAATTTAAAATTTACTGCTGGCCATGGTTGTGACTACCATGAAGGTGGAGCTTCCATGCATGGCGGATCTAGATCTGCCATGGAAGCTTTCGCCATGGAGCTTCAATGGTCGAGCTCCCATGGCAGATTTGAATCACCCATGGGAGCTCCACCATGGAGCTTCCAAAACCACAAGCTCCATGCTTCCATGGCATAATCTTCTTTTCTTTTTTTTTTATAACATTTTTTTCTTTTTGATTTTAATCTAATTTCATT
>JAYMSR010001081.1:0-11204 GCA_036897825.1 Plantago rigida | reverse complement strand
CGGCTCATACATCCATTTTTTTGTGTACTTATTATGATTATTCCATAGACTCCAACACGTCCACACAAATAACTCACAAACAACTCGAATTCCAACTATATTTAAAATATTAATTATCCACATATATTTTTACTGGAGTTGAACTGAAGAAACCTCTACAACCACAAATGCAATTCCAACTTTCTCAACATTTTGAAGAAATACGTAAATTCATACCTACAAAACCCATGGAGTTTTTTATTTTTTATTTTTTTCCGAAAAATTATGAAGTAGGGATCCCAATAACATTTTGCAATTCATATCAAAGCCCCAAATATTAAAAACTAAATCTATAAAATCAAAATGAAATCCATCATTAGAAATTTCGAACCCACGAGTAATCTTGGTTTAGCAACCCAATTTTGACTTGTAACAACACTAGCACACCCAAGCAAGAACAAACAAGTCAACAAAACCTCCACAACCACAATACAATCTCACCTGAAAAATCCTCAACCAATTCCTTCCTCTTCAACACCCACCCAAAAATGGAGGAGGAATTAAAATCACAGCAAAACCTCCTCCATTACTGGGGAAACACACCAGAAGAAGAATACTACACTCAACAAGGCATCAAATCCACCTCCTCTCCCTACACCTCACCCAGAGGCCTCACTCTCTTCACCCGCTCATGGCTTCCCCTCCACCCCACCCCGCCACGTGGCATCATCTGCATGATCCACGGCTATGGCAACGACATCAGCTGGACTTTCCAGGCCACTGCAATCTTCCTCGCCCAAAACGGATTCGCCTGTTTCGCCCTCGATCTTGAAGGCCATGGCCAATCACAAGGCCTCAGAGCCTACGTGCCCAACGTTGACCTCGTTGTTGACGACTGCGTGGATTTCTTCACTTCCGTTTCGTCTAAAGATCCGATTTTTGAGAATGTGCCGAGGTTTCTCCATGGTGAGTCCATGGGAGGTGCGATTTGTCTGTTGATTGGGTTTAAGAGTCCGGGTTTTTTTAAAGGTGCGGTTTTGTTGGCGCCCATGTGTAGGATTTCGGATAAGGTGAGGCCCAAGTGGCCGATTCCGGAGATACTGACGGTTTTGGCGAGGTTTGCGCCGACTTTGGCGATTGTGCCGACGGCTGATTTGATGGATAAGTCTGTGAAGGTGAAGGAGAAGAAGGTTATAGGGGGGATGAATCCGGTGAGGTATCGGGGTAAGCCGAGGTTGGGGACGGTTATGGAGCTGTTGAGGGTGACTGATTATGTTGGGAGTAAGCTCAGTGATGTTGAGATTCCGTTTATTGTCATGCATGGGAGTGCTGATGTGGTTACTGATCCGGAGGTGAGTAGGGAGCTGTATGAGAGGGCTAGGAGTGAGGATAAGAGTATTCGGATTTATGATGGGATGATGCATTCATTGTTGTTCGGTGAGACGGATGAGAATGTGGAGATTGTTCGCGGGGATATCTTGAAGTGGTTGAGTGATAGGTGTTAAAGGGATGTTTTGGCAAGTGATGATGGAGTTGTTTGTCTTCATTGTAGGTATACTTGTGTCCATTCTGTGTTGCAATTGTATGTATGTGATTGCGTGAATACTTGTTCATGCATTGTTCATGGAAATTATTCAAACTTCTTGAATTATAGTTTCAGTTGTTTTACTATGTGCTGTCCTCCTTTTGTTCATTTCTATTGTATTGGTGCTGGTGCATATACTTGAAAATTGAAATCGATGAGCATATGTTGGTGAAGCAGTGTTGGCTATATCTTCATACTGTTATGGGATGAACTACAAAGTTTAAATACAAGGATGTACTTCTGATGGATACTAGGAAGTACTTTTAACTATGTGATAGCAATATACTCCTATAGATGTAGACATTGAGAAACTGCAAGTCTTGCATGTTTTGTTGCTAGGTTCACTGCAGGGCTAGCAGTACTAGGGGGGATGTCAATAGATGGTAGACGGTATGCTTAGTGTTACTAGGCTGCTCATTTATGCATTTAATCATTAAACCTCCATTCCTTTATCTGGGCAGTAATCTAACTGTGATGTATCCATGGCAAATCAA
Source organism: Plantago rigida (assembly GCA_036897825.1). Classification (NCBI taxonomy): domain Eukaryota; kingdom Viridiplantae; phylum Streptophyta; class Magnoliopsida; order Lamiales; family Plantaginaceae; genus Plantago; species Plantago rigida. The sequence continues at coordinate 9,146 of JAYMSR010001081.1, read as the reverse complement.
GGCACATATACAAGTCTTTTTCAGTTTTAGGAGAGTTTCTCAAAGGGACATTGTCCATATCTTACAACTTGAGGGCATTGTCCATATCCAGATATTTGCCTCATTATCAGTATTAGACAATATAATAAGCGTCAATTTGTTTAGCACTTCTTAAAAGCGTAAAACAATTTTAAACCTCGCGTTCTTATTTCTTTTCTTTAGCTTACCTCCTCTTTCCGCTTCACATCACTTCTCAACCGGGCGGAAAACCGTCGCCTCTATTCCGATTTCCGTCTGTCTCCAACCGCTGCACCGTTCCGATGAATTCCCTCCCTACTCACCCACTCGTGGGAAGATGTGTTCTTTCCTCAATCAATATTTATTGGGAAGATACTCTTCAGCCACAAGCAAAGCCATCCACAGATCATACACACATTCACAGCAACGCCAGGCTCACGACGGAATTAGCGTCATCGGCTCAACTGGATTCCGGTGGCTTCGCTCAGTTCAGGTAACCGTAGTGTTCCATTAAATTCTTAGCCTCTACGCTGGTGGATGCGTTGTAAATTTGTTGAATATGTTTTATGAGATTGGAATGCATATGATGTGTTCGATTAAATGCTTGGCTCATTTATTCTGACTTGAAATTAACAAATGTTGTCCCAGTCAGTTCTTCCTTAAGCCGGCATGATTGAACATGTGGACTTCTTCTCTCTCGAAATTAATTACCTTAGTTCAGAATTTGACAATTTAATCTGCTTTCACTTTACAACAACTGCTTTTTCCATCTGCAAATTATGTTGAGCACCACGTGAAGCTTGTAATCTGTCACAGTTAAGATCAGAATCTGGCAGAAATTGGTTTTATTAATCAGACCACAAAAAACACCAAAACAGGAATTTTAGCATTTTACTTGATGACATTGTTTTTGATGTTATTACATTTAAATAAATTCGAGTCGCTCCTTTCGCGTCCTTCAACAAAGATCAAATTTTATTTCTTTACTTCTAGCAAACTGTCAGTATCTGAGTTCATATCAGTTTACTCTTAATCTTTTATTAGTATTCTAGAAGTAAGCACATATCTCGTTGTTCTTCAAACATGAGAAATTTAAAAAGCTCACTATGATGAACAGGTCAGCAGAATGGTGCTCAGTTTGAGGGTATATTATGTGCTTGAAAATGTTTTCTTTACTCCGTCTCATTAGAAGTAATTTTCGTTCTGGTTGTTGTGTGGTGCAACTTGTGTGCCTCTGCTTCTCAGCGGAATGGGCTGCTAGAAAAAAAAGAAAGAAACTTTGTGGTCAGATTAGTGGCTTGTAGTGTGCACTCACCGTTACAAGGTACATTTTGAGTTGGCTATTGCAATTTCATCAGTTGTTTTGTAAGTCTTGGTCGTGCTATATTTATGGACATGGTTAATGCTCACTTTATCAGTATTCCTCTTGTTAAGAGTGGTTCATAGGTTGCTTACACTTCATAAATCTCTGTTGTTGCCTGGTTCACATTTTACCTACCTCCCAATTATTTATTTATTTTTAATTTCAAATGGTTTAGATTTTGATTCTTTTGCTACACATGCCATTACATATTCATGTTCACACCTGTTTCTCATCAGGTTATATGACTTACTTTTTTTTCTTTCAAAGGAGATAATGTTTTGCTAAATTTAGTCCAGTAGTTCCAAATATAAACTTACAGGAATGCGCATAGGAATCAATTGTTTAAAACTTACATATAGAAGTTACTTGAGATGGTTGGTAATTTTGGTCATATCTATGTCCTCATAAAAGTTCTGCGATAAGTTTAATAAGTTTTTACTAATTTTTCACAAATGTATGTTAGTATTTTCTATGTCTGAAGCTTATTTCTGTCAGTTGAACAACTTAGTTATAACATGTTGCTTTTATATGAATGAAGAAGCTAGCTAGCTACCAGCCAGTCCTTTGATATACTTTGAGCTCTACTGTAAATACCTGTGCAGCTCACATTTCAGGAATCAGCAGTAAGCAATTTATATTATGGATTCATTTTTATATCTTCATGTACAGACGTTAATGGATATAGTTCGTATCCTTCGAACTTAAAAGGAATACTTAGTTGCTAATCTCTCATCTTCAACCTTTCTAGCTTTATCCCTTCTTATTTTGTTTTATTGCTTCTATTGTTCCACATCTCAGAAAAATGCATTATATAGAGCATTATATATGAATCATGAAGAAGTCTTTCAGATTTTTTAATTTTGTGGATTCCGGTTAGACTAAAAATTTTATTCTCTCGGTGTACAATATAGTACTCATTCAATCCCTGACACCCTGCTATTTCCTGTGTAATTACCCTTTACACTTGTGCTTTTATAGCTTATGTAAATTTGGAACTCATTGACTTACCACCAGGGTGAGCCCAGCTCGGTTAAAGAGTATTAATATTTTGGAGTGTACAAATTAAGAAAGTTTTCAGATAGCCCAGGTTTATTGATAAGTTTTTATAGATATGTGTGTGTGTGTGATGATATTTCTAATTTAGCCTGGGATGAAAATTGTTTACGTTTCAGAACGAGTACTTGATGTGCCACAATTAGTTCCATAAAATATATGTTAATTAAATATGCTGCCAACGTTTGATCCTCTAGAGAGTTTTTTGGGTTGAGATCTAGAGGAAACATTGCACATTCCTGTGGGTTCTAGGGGCAGTGTAGCTACATGTTTGGCATTATGGTAAAAGAGGTTACTACACTATCAAAACAGCATAGCATGTTGCTTGTGATCTTAATAAGCTGAACCATGTTTCCAGTGGTGGGGGTGACCACTATCTAACTGGAACAAATAAACTGAATTTATTTTTGTGGAGAATGCTAAAGAATGGTTTGCATGTCATGTGTATAATTTAGTCACAAGGCATTTTCTTGTATAATTTGTATGTTTGTTTACAAAAAATCCGAGGACACTAATTAGCAAATTTTCCAACTCTTCCCTTGTGCACGACCTTCTATAAGATGTTTTTGTATTTCGTCTAACGGACTTGTACTAATTCTTGAAATTGGATACTACATGAAGAACAGGTATTAAATCAAGACCAGTTTGTTGTACACTGTCTTATGCTGGACCTTGTGGAACAATAGTTACAGAATAGTCCATGGTGATGATGCTTATGGTACAAAGCAGTTTGTGTTCTTTACCTAGTACTATTACTACCTCGCCAATATAAGGCAGCTAAATAACACTTTCACATCCCTAGCCCTCCGGAGCGCATTGAAGAGTGGTCACCGACAAGGATGTACAATCAAAGTGCGCGTTGATGTAACAGTGTGTGTATCATTTCCTATCATAAGATTGGAGTAGTTGTGGTCACCCGGAACAGCTTGATTAGTTGGAGTTCTAGCATGTAAGAAATCAGAATGGACTTTGTCAATCAAGAATAGACTTCGGGTTTTTGTTCTTTTGTATACATTCGTTGGTTAAAGCAAACAACAAATAGGTAGGAGCCATCCAAATGAGGCTTGATTACTACAGAAAGAAAAGAAAAAAGTGCACACAGAGTCACATATAGTTGCTCTGTAACCATGTTATACGTACGTATTAATGGATCAAACGTTTTCAGGCTCATCATTATTTTCCATAGTCTCCTGTGATGCTTCCTCAAGTGATTTCCCCATGGCCTCAGGTACGGCAAAAAGAGTACATATCATTCCAAGTGCATTGATGCATGCTAGAGCAATCAGCGATTTCTTGATGCCGATACCTGGTGGGTAACCTGCATCGGTCTTGGCTGGATCTGTGCTTTGTGCCGCGTAAAGAAAACCATATGCTCCGACAATGGCACCTGCTTTCCCTGCAGCAGCAGATATCCCGTGGCACGTGGACCTTAGTCGAGCTGGGAAGATCTCAGCTGGCACCACGAACGTTGTTGCATTAGGCCCAAAATTGGCAAAGAAGAATGTCAGGGCGTACATTACTACGAACCCAATCCTGTTTTCCTTTTGGATCCAATGGTCGTATGGAATGGCAATGGCAACCATAAATACAGTCATGAAAAAGAATCCGACTACTTGGATTATGTATCTTCCAATAATGTCAATGAAAGCGACGGTAAACCAGTAGCCTGGGACTGTGCTGCACAGTGCAATTAGTGTCTGAGCTCTTGAGATATGGTAAACTTCGCCAACCGCATTCATAGTTTTTGCAGGTGGAATCCACCCGATTCCGCTGAGCACATCCTTCTGGAACAGATTTTGGCTGTAAAAGGCAATGTCTAGTAAAAACCAAGTGGACATTGTACCAAACAGATGCAGCCCGTGGCGTCGAAGGAATTCTTTTGAGAACAACCCAAAGTTGTGAGATTCATCCTGTGCGATTCTGTCAACCATCACCTCTTCAACTTCCAATTCCATATTTAGAACTTTACCCATGTCCTGCGTTGCCTGTTTTGCATTTTTGGCAACCAGGGCAGTGTAACGGGCAGTTTCAGGCATCTTCATACGCCAATAGAAAGTGACTGCCGCTGGGAACGCTCCAACCATCAATATGATACGCCATATGTAGTCGGCCTGGGGAATTGTGGAAGCTGCCGCATTCTCCTCATACGTGGGGGAAGGCCAACTGTCATCCAAATCATATGAATCAGTTAATTGCGCACACTATACAGATGAATTGATTTCATATATGGAGTATATTGTTATAAGTTGGATATTTTAAAATGAAATTGAATTCCTTTTGTACGTACCTCTTGTCAAACGCTGTGGACACTATGAGAGAAATGATTCCACTGAACAATATTCCCATACCCTGCATGGCAAAGACAGCAGCGATAAATGCGCCACGAGTCTTCTTGTTAGCATATTCAGACATAATTGTCGCGGAAAGAGGATAGTCTCCTCCAATACCGAACCCAAGCCAAAATCTGAAGAAGCAGAGGGTTGCCATAACGGCCTTAGGGCTGCTCCCTAAAGAAAGGCCGGAGGCAACTGAACATACGATCATCATGATTAGAGTGAGACCATACACTTTCTTCCGGCCCATCTTATCTCCCAGCCAACCAAAGAAGAGTTGGCCAGATAGTGCTCCGACTAGGGCAACACCTGAGACAGAGGATGAGACATTGGGAGGTAAAGTGCCAGGCTTGAGAGAACCAGGGTGGGTATAGTAAAGGCGACCCAAGAGCTTAGTGACCAACGAAATGCTGAAAAGATCGTAGGCATCGGTGAAGAAGCCCATTCCAGCAATGACAATTGCTGTGAAATGGTAGAGTTGTGTTTTGGCCGTATCAAGTGCAGTAAGCACTTGTAACTGCTCTCGAGCCATGGATTTATGGATGGTAAGTTAATTGTTTGGTTATTTGAGTTGGAAATCAATGGGATAAAGTCACCTATTTATGTTGTTGGCTTGACAGAACACCTTTGAATAAGCTCAGGCATCTTATAGCATATTCTCTCATTGTCAACCCTCTCTAGCTTAATCAATGTTCCAGTTCACTGTCAGTCTGTCACACTCTTGCATGTTGATGTATTATATACTACATATACATGTTGAACATTCCCAGATAGGAAAATTTCAAGTTGTTTTTGCTTGCTGGTTATACTATTTCATGCCCAACATGTTCCAGAAAAAGAGATCAGATGATGAGATGATGATTGCCATGTCTTCTTAACTTAAAAAGGCAAAACCCCTCTTTAATCTAAGTGTTCTGAATTTGTAACTGTCTGAAAGGTTAGCTCAGTTGGTTGTAGACAGTAGACGAGTATTACCCTCTTAATTAGAGATTCGAGTCATATCTGCACTAAATTTGTGATCTATAAGACTATAACGCATTAGGTACGATTGATTGATTTAGTTTGCACGCTATTAAATGAGTGCAGAAAAAAATAACACCTGGTGTAATTAGAAATACTAATAACTAGTAAACACTTAAGGTTGGCATCTTCGCATTATAAAAAAAAAGTCGTACACAAATTAGCAACTACGGGTGACAACTGTGCCCATATTTCTAAAAATGAATGCGTGAGTGTTGAAAGCTACTACTGAAGTATTATAATTATTAGTAATTATTAGCATGGTCAGAGCTTAAATTATCCATATATCATCATAGTATCAAATAGATAACTTATTTACCGAGTCAGGATATCTATCTTTGTAACGCGGGTATACGATTGAAGAATAATAATCCAGAAAGACATTTGACTGAACAAATCTGCAGATTTATCCAGCAAAAGTTAGTAGTAGAGTGTAGACTAGTAGTTGGAGAAATGAATTACTACTACCTTGTTACTTTTGACAACTTATCACAAATATAATGAATAATGCATCTAAGGTTTGATTCAAAATGTAAATGCTTCTTTCAAGTGAAAAAAATGAATTATGACGATTTGTGATTAATTACCAACAAATTATTATATCAATCGTATAGAATGAGTGATTATCATTTCATTGACCCTGATCAATTATACAATTTGTTTATAGCTAATTACAACAATGTAAATGTTTGTTGACTTTCTTTGGTAGTTGAAAATAATTGCGGAATTGGATAGAGTATTTACGAATCAAAACTTGCCTTTTCGAAAATTAGTGATTTTTTTTGGGAAAACGAACTAATAAGGTAAATTATAAGGTGTCTGGTGATTGATCAGTCACTTTATTTACATTATCAAACACATACCTTATTCACCTGTACCAAACGGACTTGGTTTGATCCTTTGTATGCGTCTAGTTGTCTTCAATAACGATCCCGTATTAGTCTCCACCACTTCAAAAAGAACTTGCCATCGGGTTATGGGTTCATCCAAAAGTAACACATAATCTGCAATCTGCAACAGAGAGTCGTGCAAACAGTGCTAGAAAGAAAGATCAGCCGACGAGCCCAATGGCAAAAGTGTGATCTTCTTGTTATCTTTCACCAACATGTAGGTATTAGCGCTCTACCCATCCCGCACCAATAATATCCATATCAGAAACCCAAGATCTACCAAGGAACAACTGAACATTAGTCACATTAACCTCAACACAAAGAACAGTATCCTGCTCCCGAATAGCAAAACCAGTTCAGCAATGACCACTAACTACCACTGTTTTATGTAAGTAATATAAATACGACGCATCATCGATCATAAGTAATAACGACCCCCTTATGGCCGCATCATCAAATCCTGATTACTAGAATCTTCTATCACCGGCTCATCTAGACTAGGGCCTAGGGGGAACCTCAGTCTTTTCCATCTTCTTAGCAACACCAGAACTCTCCCCTCAGCAAATTGTCTGACAGGACACTAGTTAGACATATGACCAGGCTGCTTATAACTTTAACAATTATCCCCTTGAGATTTAGTGTAGGGGTTATTAGCACCTACGATACATTTTCTAGCATTAGTTAGCATCCTTAGATTATCACCCCCACTCATGTAAGATTGCACATCTTTCAACTATGATGAGAACTAAGAGACCTAAGAAAACCACTATTCATGTCGTACAATGCCGAAATGCATTCTTAAAACGCACATTACTAGATAATAATCTCGACTCTCAACACGTACAGCAAGATTCTGTGCCCCCAGACAATGCAAAAACTAAAAACCCAAGTAACACCAAATTTAAGCAAGACATCATCACTATTAGGACGCTCAATATGTAATGTGTAAAAAGTTGATTATCTGAGTGAAACACATTATTAAGCTAAAATTAATAAGTGCAGGAACTCATTACTGTAATCAGAAACGGGTGGGTTACCTTGCTTGCACTTAGTAAACTGAGCAAAAATATGTTGCTCAGGGAAATTGCATTATTGGTCCTATATCTCAGTCCTGCGGGTTTTTGCTCCTACCAGTTTCATATTTGTCAAATGTGGTCCATAGGACAGTATCTCTTCTCGTATTCATACAGTTTGGCTGATGTTCAGGGCAACTGAATTGGCGTGAATCATCAGACACTTGGAGGAAAAAATTGATGCTTGTTGCTGCCAATTTGGAGGCAAAAAGTTAACCCTACTTCTTCCTTTACTCCTCACATCCATTAGAACTCTTATCTTCTCTCTCATCTTCAGCAACAAAAGTAGCATTAGCAGTGATGCAGAGCTTTTGTTGAGAGGCTTACTTGAACGATGGCTTGCACCACCTGCAAACCATTTGGAAGATGAATTAAGTGGAACTCATATATATAGTCACCACTGTATCAGAATGCACATTGCATACGTGCTAACCCAGAGACCCGGCCTGGCATGCGTTCTGTTGAAGAAACGATAGCAACTTAAACACAGCTCACCTCCCAGAACCACTGAGAAAAACTGAAAAGAAGCAATTGTCTATGAAGATTAGTGAAATAAAACAAATCTCAACAAACTTGGTGCCCTGAAAAGTACCTACACGCTACCGCTAACTATCCACTTTTACTCTAAGCCGAAAAGCCTGCTGCTATCTATCCACATTCATCGTCTCGTCGTCCCAAGAAACTCCGAATCACCCCAATTCAAACAAGTGTGCACAGAGATAGGCAATTATTGCTTATGAGCCTATTCCTCTACCCAACATTGCCGGACAAGTATTTGCCAAAATGCCAAACTCAGCTTTATATCATACGGGGACTGCTGAGGAACAAAAATGCAAAACTTACATACCAAACCCTCATAATCAGAGCAAGACTATCACTCATTTTCCTTAATATAGATATGAAACTGTTTGATGTAAGCTAATAAAATAGAAGTACCAGAAGAGCTGTCTAATCTATAAATTTACACCTTTTGTTATCCCATTTATCGATTCATCAACCCTCTGAACTCTGTTAATTAATGAAACACAAGAAGAAGAATGAAAACAAATTACCTGTAACTCTTCAACTGAGCGGGCATTTGCGTTGCTAAGTGACTTTTGACATTGTACAGTATCTGCGGGTACAATTTGGAAGAACAGAAGTTCAATTATAGATACTCTGTTTATGAAACAGAAGCTCAGACTAATTTACAACTAAAGCAATGTGAATGACAAAGGGTTAAATAAATTGGTAAATCTCGGTATACAGGGGCTTGTTTGGGCGGGAAATTTCCACCAAAACTTAAAGCATCCACATCAGATCAGAGTCTATGTTTTAAAACCCGAAACCGGAGGTTGAGTCGGCCACCCTCTAAAAAATGTTCAACCGGGTCGAACCGGTTCAACCGGATAGAGCTCAGTATGACCTTATTTTAATA
>JAYMSR010001080.1:0-11212 GCA_036897825.1 Plantago rigida | reverse complement strand
AAAAACTCAAAGAAGGAAAATAAATGTAGGGTGGTATATGATATTTTTGCAAGTAAAGTTCCATTGGAATTAAACCTTCAATTTATTGAGAGGATGATGCCATGATGGTTAACAATATATGAGAAATTATTGTAAATTTCATGGTTTTCTTAAATATGAAGAAATACACCATCTCAAATTGATTTTCTTGAACCTTATGTTTAACTGCGTGTTTGACTATCGATTCAAGTTGAGTTTTGTCAAACTTTTGTATTTGTTTTTCCACTCTACACTATACTTACTCGAATTGAGTTATTATTCATCAACTCTGCAATTCAAAACTTCAAAATTCAAATTTACTACTAATCTCTATCAAAATCACAATTTAATACCAAAAGTCAATTTCAAAAAATCAACACCAGTTGAGTTACTTTTTATCAACTCTAAAATTCAACTATTTTGAATCGAATGCTAAGCCATGTACTTGAGGTTTAAGTATTTGACACGTTCACCTAATTTATATTATTGTTAATGCATTTTCTTATTAGTAGAAAAATCAAAACTTTCACAATACTTAACTACTCCATGCATAAAAATAGTTACATCAACTTTGACTGTTCAAAGTTATTCATTTTATTTAATTTTTCAATATACACCATCACACTTATAACACCATTATTACTACATAGAGTCCTAGAAGTAGCTCAGTTAGGGAGGGACATATCGGACGAATGATGTTTTCAAATATAAATATAATGTTCTGAGCATTAATATCAAAGAGGTTTATAAATTACTAATATTTAATCTACATCTTTAATTTGTGTGTATAGCATTTATACATTCTTTGTAAAAACTCATAATATTTTTGGTTATAACCGTTATATTTGTCGATTCCTATTAGTCCTTTCAAAAGACAATTTCTAAGAGAGTTATTGTTATTATTTGGGTAAATGAGTTTACAACATTAACATGTTCATCAATAGAAATTGTTTATTGAGTAAGTCTCCTCGGACCGTATTTATAAAATGACTATAAATGACCAATAAATACTATAGTTAAAGCCAAATACATCAATGATTTTGACCTCTATTAATAACATTGGCGTTCTATATATAAGAATATGACATATAATATCGCTCACCAAACATTATATCTAACATATTATACTTAAGTTTGGTTCCTACTTAATTCATTGTGCATTTATAAGTTCATAAGTTTACTGGAATCAGCGTAACGCGTGTTACAATGTTAATATTTTCTTATTCTATCTGATGCGCCAAAGTGTTCAAATAGTATTGTACTAAAAAGTAAAAAATTCAAGTAAACAAAAATGCACTAATAAAACGAACTTGAATTAAGAGTTTACAATAAAGAGCTTGAGTTTAATATCGTGATTTGTGAGCATCGAGCTTGTTTATGAACGGTTAGAATAAATGAATTATTATCTTCTAAAAATAATTACTTATTATTCTTATATACAGTGAAGTGAATGGTAGTGAAGTGAATGATACAATAATAAAACGATCCTTTTACCATAGTGCTTGTTAATAGTTTAAAAATGAGTCGAGTTTACTGATCAAACTCGTATTGATCGAGCTCAAATTTAAATTATGATCGATCTTTTTCACGTGATTGCAACAACTCTATTACGTGTAGTGTAGAGTATTTAACTAACTTCAAAAATACAGAAATGATATAACTGGAGAGTAGATAGGAGAGATTGTGAAGACCGAAAGTCCAAAACAAACAGCAAAACCTCTCCACTCTCAAAATCACATTCTCTCAATCAAGCCAAAGCCTTTTTACCCATTTTCTCTCCTGAGCTCACCTTCTTCCAACCTCTTTCACACTCTGTCTGTCTTTCTTTCTTCCTTTCTCTCTCTAAAACCCTCCCTTTTTCTGGATCTATCATTTCCGATTTCTCACCTGTTCCCCAAACCAATTCACTATCCACCAAACCGCAGGTAGACTCATCATCATCATCTCCAAGTTGAAAGAAAGCGATAGCGATGAGAGTAACCTGCTGTTCTGTCTGTCAGAACAAGTACAACGAAGATGACCGTTGCCCTCTCCTCCTCCAATGCGGCCATGGATACTGCCGTGACTGTCTCTCTCGTCTATTCGCCGACTCCGCTGATAACTCCGTCTCCTGCCCCCGCTGCCGCCACGTCTCCACCGTCGGAAACTCCGTCTCGGCTCTGAAGAAGAATTACGCCATCCTGTCGCTAATCCAGGGCGACGAGGAGGATGAGGACGACGAGGATGAGGACGATGAGGTTAATAGTGTTGATACTAAGTTATTAGCTAATAATTGCTGTGGAAATGGGGAATTGAATGCCAATGTGACTGGCAATGGGAGTAGGAGGGTGGAGGAAGGGTTTAGCGGCGGGATGCTAGATATGGGGATGCATAAGGAGTTGAAATTGGTGAAGAGGATTGGGGAAGCTAGTAGTAGTGGGAGTAGGAGAGGTTCGGGAGTGGAGATGTGGACTGCGGTTTTGTCAGGGAAGGGATGCAAGCATAAGGTGGCGGTGAAGAAGGTGGAGATCGGCGAGGGGACGACGGATGTTGTTTGGATTCAAGGCCAGCTGGAGGAGCTGAGGAGTAAGTCGATGTGGTGTAGGAATGTATGTACTTTTCATGGGGTGACTAAGGTGGATAGGAATAGTCTATGTTTGGTGATGGATAGATGCCATGGTTCTGTCCAGACTGCAATGCAGCAGAATGAAGGGCGGTTCACCCTCGAACAGATCCTCAGGTTTTCTGATTGCTTACTGCTCATACAATTTTGATACATTCTGGTGTCTTTCATGTTTTTTAAAGTCTGATTTGCATTCTGTTGCTAATTAGGCGGTAAATTCATGATTTAGAGAAGAATTAACTTTATCTTGAAATCTGATTCGGATATGAGCTTTATCTATCATGGACATGTCGGAGCGTTTCATCAGCATGTACGCGTGTTGCTGAAGATGCTATCTTTGCTTTTCACTGAATTAGGAAATTGTCATAGATCGTATGTCATGTTTATGGCATTCAAACTCTGCTCTCATGTGGCTGAGTGACGTATTTTTTATGTGTCGGATTTGATAGTGGAACCAACTGCTTGAGAACCGGGTTTTCCGGAAGATTTTTTTGTCGGTCAATGTTCTCTTAGTGTATAGGTCTTACCGTGTTGTCTTAAAATGTGACAATTTACGCTGCAAAGCAATATCTACGTAAGCCCCCATATCTAGCAAGGTAACCAACCACGTGGAGTGAGGAGTACGCTCGAGATATGTTACTTTCAGTTACGAGTTGAGAAAAAGGCAATTATTGCTTTAACCGCAAAAATCTATAGTAAATGACAAGTTCCCTAACATAGTTGTTATATTCCTCATTTGAATTATATCTTAAGCAAAACGATCAAGGCCTCAATTTATTCGAAGCAACGGTTTTTTATCTGTTTATGGTTGTACATCACAATACTATTGTATCGATTATGTTTCCCTAATCCTTCATTCAAGGAAAGGGACTATAATTGGTTGGATTAGTTCATAACTTGATCAATGTTGTATTCCTATTGGATGTAATAGTTTCTAAATTGTTTTTTCTGGCGTGCTTGAAAACTTTGCATTTATCTTTCTTATAATTCAAAATCTCTCCAATCAATGCTCCACCCTCGACTCCCCAATATAGACCAGTAGGCGAAAAAGGAATAAATACTGAAAATGTAATATGATTGACATCGTTTTGATTGTATCCAATCAGCTAGCGGACGTGGATCATGTATTGTATAGCAATCTTGGCACGTATAAAAATTGCTATTTCCAGATAACAATGTAAAGGTTCTCTTTATAGCAAATAATAATCTGCAGACCAGCACAAGGTTCTCGTTTCTCTGTGTTTTGTTTTTGAGAATTTTCTTTTTCCTCTTCTGGTCTGTTTGTACTGTATGTATTTGTATATGGTGTGTTACACCAGTTGCAATGTTTCAAATAATTCAATACTACACCATAGAAATGTAAACTTCCAAAAGACTTCTTTCGGTTTAATGAATGTGGGAATACATCATCTCATATCCGAGAGTGTGCACATCCCATACACCTTATGCTCCTTAATAGGTATTCAGAATATTATGGCAATGACACCTGATGATTTGCTTTGGGATCGTAGTTACTCGTTTCATTCACTTTTGGCTCATTGATTGCAAATGTGTGTATATATTGTAAAATTTATAATTTTTGTTATTGATGTATCGTGCACACGCCATACAGATACGGGGCAGATATCGCCCGTGGGGTTGCTGAGCTGCATGCTGCTGGTGTTGTTTGTATGAACATTAAACCATCTAACCTTCTGCTGGACGGGAATGGTCATGCCGTTGTTTCTGATTATGGGCTTCCAGCAATTCTAAAGAAACCTGATTGTCGAAAAGCTAGAAAAGAGTGTGAATCCTCCAAAATCCATTCATGCATGGATTGCACCATGTTGAGCCCAAATTATACTGCCCCAGAGGCATGGGAACCAGGGAAGAAATCGTTACATCTTTTCTGGGAGGATGCTATTGGCATATCATTAGAATCTGATGCCTGGAGCTTTGGTTGCACGATGATAGAAATGTGCACCGGGTCTATACCGTATGTGAAATATTTCTCTTCCCCTTACTCTTTCCTTCTCTCTAGAGAAATGAACTAACAAGATAATTATGTTATTTTACCCAGATGGGCTGGCTTAAACCCTGAAGAAATATATCAGTCTGTTGTGAGAGCTAAACGACAACCACCTCAATATACAAGTGTAGTTGGAGTTGGAATACCCGTGGAACTGTGGAAGATGATCGGTGATTGTCTGCAGTTCAAGGCTTCCAAAAGACCAACTTTTCATTCAATGTTGGCAATATTCCTAAAACACTTGCAAAAGATTCCTCGGAGTCCTCCTGCAAGCCCTGATATGTAAGAAACTAATTTAATGCACCGTTCCTCTAAATTTTACTTTTGTTCTGTAAATAGGTATTGTAGCACCTTTGATATAATTCGCTAAGTAGTTTTTAGAGTGTTTTAGCTGCACCACATTCCTAGGACTCCATGTTTTCCTGTTCTCTTTCAATATTTGTTCTATGCGTGCTCCCATCTATTTATTTCTATGTGATTTGGCTGGTAAATTAAGAATCCACTTTATATCCGTCTTATATGCAGTGACATACCTGCTAAACCCGTTATGAACGGGATGGCTTCATCTCCATCTACTATTGTTGATGTTCCACAGGCAAATCCCAACCTGTTACACCGTCTTGTTTCTGAAGGCAATATTGGCGGAGTTCGGTGAGGGTTTTGTACTTCAGCTGTTCTGCTTTTATGTAAAAATTCTGCTATTTATTTTCACATTCTGTTACCTCATTTGACGCAGAGAGTTGCTTGCAAGGATTGCATCAGGACATGGTGCAGCTTCCTTACGCACATTACTGGAAGCACAAAATGCTGAGGGCCAAACTGCTCTCCATCTGGCATGTAGACGGGGCAGTGTGGAGCTAGTGGAATCTATTTTAGAGTATGAGGAGGCAAATGTTGATGTCCTTGATAAAGATGGCGATCCTCCTCTTGTTTTTGCTCTGGCAGCTGGATCACCTGAATGTGTTTGTGCACTTATTAAACGCAATGCTAATGTGAGATCAAGATTAAGAGAAGGCCTTGGTCCATCAGTTGCTCATGTCTGTGCCTACCATGGCCAACCAGATTGCATGCGAGTAGGTTTCTGGCTTTTATTTTTTCATAAGTGGACAAAAACAGAATTAAACACAAAAGAAAATCACAATGCACCATTCGAGTACCTAATCCCAAGTCAACAGTGACAAATGAATACCATGCATCCTTATGCATTCAAAATCAGCATCTTTAGTCTTTTTTCAAGAAAACTAACGAGTACTTGTTTTTCCACTTTCTTTCAACACCCATAGGAGCTATTATTAGCGGGTGCAGATCCAAATGCAGTTGATGATGAGGGTGAATCTGTTCTTCACAGAGCTGTTGCAAAAAAATACACAGAATGTGCCATTGTCATAATGGAAAATGGAGGCTGTAAATCAATGGGAATCCTCAATTCCAAACGTTTGACGTAAGTTTAAAACTTTAAATGCATCTTGCATTTGAATAAATAATATAGTTCCTATTGTCGGAGAATATTGCTACTCTCTCAACATAATAGGAATAACGGCATGTCTTTTTCCAGTTATAAATTATTGAAGAATCCATGCATACCTTTTTTAAAGAACAATGAACTACACAGTTATGGCCGTGATATACATATGGGTTGTTTTCTTTGAATTTCTAATTGATTATAAGATTTTTCTGTTAGGAAGTGTTTATATAATAAAGTCAAGGAGATATGGAGACTCCAAATCCAATTTGCAGCCAACTGTTTAAAATAAGTAACAAATAAGCTCAAACTTATGTGTCCTGGAACAAAAATTATCCACTGCATGCAATGTTTGACCTTGCGGCGGATAAAGACATGACAATGGATTTCATCCCCAACCAGTCAAAACCACTATCAGAGTAGAAATAGAAATGTGGAAAGTGTGTTAGGATAAAATGCTTTAGCCAGAGACCTGACTATCAATATGCATACCTCTTCATATGTCCAATATCCATAATTCAATTTCATATAATTCAAACCAAGATTTTTGAAGTAATTTTCATGAAAATTAATGTAATCCGCTCTCAATTTTTTTGAGCTTTAAACTAATAAAGTTCTCGAGAGGAGTATGGGTGACATCGGTCTATCTGTCATTAAACGGGTATCTCTCAAGGGAATGCGTTACATGTGAAACTTCTATCTAACTTGTGAAACTCAGAATACATTTTACTTTACACATGTGTCAGAACGAGTAATCTGTCATTAAACGGGTAATTTCTCCTGTAATTTTTCTTTACTGAGCCGAAACATGAAACATAATTACAAGTTAATTAAGTTACAATTACTCACATTATAGCCAAATGATTAGTTAGTATGCTTGAGTAGTACTCCCTTTGTCCCACAAAACTTCATACATTTGTCATTTTTAGAGTTGTCCCACAAAAATTCATGCATTTGTCATTTTTAGTTGTCCCACAAAACAATACATTACTAGAAAAGTAAGCTACCCCACACCCAACAAATAATAAACAATCTTAGTTTTACATTGTAATCACTTTCATGTTTTATCATTTGGTTTAATTTTTCACCTAAATCTACGTGCCAACCCTAATGCATGAAGCTCTCTGGGAAGGAGGGATTATGATTTGTTGCATGTGGAGCATAGTGTTAAATTCCTTGTTCAGATGTGATGTCTATTATTTGGTTTATAAGAATTGAACATCTTCCTGGAATTTTCCGAAAGATTGGTACACACTAAAAAGCCTCTTCGTTTAGCAGGCCACTGCACTTGTGTATAATGACATGGAATGTAGCTGTTGTCAAAAGATGGGTTGAGCTTGCATCCTCAGAAGAGATTGCTGAAGCTATAGATATCCAGAGTGGTGTTGGTACGGCTTTATGCATGGCAGCTGCTGTGAAGAAAGATCACGAATCTGGTAGACGTTCACTAAACTTTTATTGAACATTATACGTATGTATATTTCTTCTTCTTCTCCATGGCGTTTTCTGCTATTGAACTTTCTAAATTGTTTGAATACTTCAAGAGGGTAGAGAATTGGTAAAGATACTGCTAGCTGCCGGAGCAGATCCAGCAGCTCAAGACGACCAAAATTCGCAAACCGCTCTGCATACTGCTTCTATGGCCAATGATGTTGAATTAGTCAGGGTAAGATGATCGTGCACTATGAAGATATTTTACCAGCTTTAAATTTGGTTTGGGATTTTTTTTCTTACATTTGCTAAATTTCATCTTCTAGATTATACTGGAAGCAGGTGTTGATGTAAATATCAGGAATGAACAAAATACTATACCTCTCCATGTGGCACTGGCCAGAGGTGCAAAGTCTTGTGTGGGGTTACTTCTATCTGCTGGGGCAAATTGTAACATGCAGGTTATATGTTATTTCTTTTATTTTTGTCACTAAACAACACTATAAAATGTAATATTGAGCACTTCATAATGCTCAAACATACAAATATATCGTATGGAGTTGCTTGGAACAACTTTGTACTAGAAACTTAATGTTTTTTATTCTAAATGGAATTGAATTACATTCTCCAATTATTTAGAACTTGCTCTCTATTGAAGCCTGCTACAGTTGCTTGAACAAGTAGAGTGACACATGTTTGAGTTGTTGTGTAGTTTATAGTTGCACATGCTTGAATTGTAGTTAGTTTTCTTGGCTAGACATTGTGAAATTTCATGTTTTTTTTTTCCGGTGGTTCGTATACGATGCTCAAGTTTTTTTTAATCTTCAGGATGATGATGGTGACAATGCTTTTCATATAGCAGCTGACACAGCAAAGATGATACGTGAAAACTTGCAGTGGATATATGTTATGCTTAGATACCCGAATGCTGCAGTTGATGTTAGAAATCACAGGTTAGTCTATAAGACAAATTATTTTAGCTATCCTGTACTGGCAATCATGATGGATGAATTTAGTTTGTGAGACTTTGTGCTAAACAAGATAAGTTGGTGCAAAACTTCTTTCTTTCTTGTTTACTCTCCTGCCTGTTAAGAAAACATATGATAGTTGAAATGATGATGTATTACAGTGGTAAGACATTGAGTGACTTCTTGGAGGCTCTCCCACGGGAATGGATTTCTGAAGATTTAATAGAGGCACTGATGGAAAAGGGAGTGCATTTGTCTCCTACAGTGTGCGTAACAAATAATTTTGTGATGCTGATGTTTATACATTGTCTTTGCCTTTTAAATTTAAGTAGTGGATGTGTCTAAGCCCTGTACCTGATGAGCAGATATCAAGTTGGAGACTGGGTGAAATATAGAAGAAGCATTGGGGAACCATCTAATGGGTGGAAAGGTGCAACACATAAGAGCGTCGGTTTTGTGCAAGGTGTCCCCGACAATGACAATCTCATTGTTTCATTTTGTTCCGTGGAAGAACCAACACGAGTACTGGTAAATGAAGTGATAAAAGTGATTCAGCTTGACAGAGGACAGCATGTTCAACTCAAATCTGATGTAGAAGAGCCAAGGTATGCTTTTACTCTGTAATGGAGTGTAACTACTTATTGGTTCCCAAATCATAAGCTTTTCAAGCTGAATTTTGTTATTTTCTTCTTCTTTGAAGCGTTTTTCGAGCTTCTAAACCCTCATGTCCTGTTCTTTATGTCATTATAGGTTGTGCATGTAGTTTAGGCTTCCCCTTAAACTCTTCTATCCGTACAGTATTGCATGTGCGCTAAAATATTTGACTATCAAATACATACTCCCTCGGTCCCACTATAAAGGTACCATACGAGTTTGAATGCCCATCTTTGACCATGGATTACTCTTGACCCCCCCCCTTTCCATTTTGGGTATCCAATGGAGTTGTTATGTTTGGTTGTTGTCATTTTGGGTAAGGTTATATGAATTTTATATTCCCTTTTTACAACCCAATTGTCTAACTACTTCTCATAATGTAAAAAGTACACCCCGCATCCAATATACATCCATATTATACTCCTTATTTTTTGCGTCCAAAAGTAAATGTAACAATTGTTTTGTGGTGGAGCAGTTGTTACATTTTGTGGTCAAATAGTGTCAAGATTGACTACAAATTAATC
The DNA here is from genome assembly GCA_036897825.1 of Plantago rigida. Taxonomy (NCBI): domain Eukaryota; kingdom Viridiplantae; phylum Streptophyta; class Magnoliopsida; order Lamiales; family Plantaginaceae; genus Plantago; species Plantago rigida. Next base: position 1,545 of record JAYMSR010001080.1, on the reverse strand, counting down.
TTGAGCTATTGGTAAAATATTTAACAAAATTTCAATATGCACAAATTTAACTTCCAAAATTTTCAATATTTAAGATACTAAACGTTTTACGTTACAATTTAAAACCAATTCGTAATTAAAATTATTGTTGGCTGACAAAAGATTGTACATCATAACAACTTATTTGGACTGACTCACACACAAAAAAAGTTTCTTTGGACGAAACTCGGATGGGCTATGGAGTATAGTTTAAACTTTAGAAAGTAAATTATGAAAAAGGTGGAATTAGTCAATAGCGTGCCAAGTTTGACAAGTCTAAATTGAGTTTAATTAACTCTAATTGGAGTTCTATATAAAGTTATCTGCAGAAACAAAATGACTCTAAGTGGAAGGAGCTGTATAATTATTGATAGAAAAGGACATTACCAAAAAGCTTCAAGTCACCATCTTCAAAACCTGGTACTTGACCAAATGGCTACATCAAACAAAAATTAAAAAGAAAAAGAAAAAAATAATACTAGAAAAATGTTAGATGATCAGCTGAAAATAACAAACAAGTTGCGGAAAAAAAACAAGGCAGCAACAACACTTTCAGAAAAAATCTGCATCCTTACATTAATTGAAATGAAGGGCTCCTTCTTGTGTGCACCCTTGAACATATCGACGTGAACGAATTCGTATTCGACGCCTTTCTCCATCAGGCACATGAGAACTCTCCGCAACGGAGGCGAAATCGGATGGCCATAGACTTTGATTGCCATGAGAACTAGACAATTTTTTTAAAAAAGAATTGAGATGGAAGATGAGTAACACTAGCAGGTTACTACTTATAGTAGATTGAAACTTGAGGGTGTGAGGTTTTCTCTACTAAATCAATGCAGGCCAGTCATGTGAGATCATTCTATGGTACACTTTTTAAAGCTTTCATATGCCCATTGACTAATACTTAATTCATTAAGTTTCCCTGTTAGTCCAAAAAGATTGTAGTTACAATTTTAAATATACTGTAGTAATTCACACGTTTTCTTTTTGCGTTTTGAATCATAACGATTTTTTTTTAAAAGGGTTATTCGGTGAAAATTGATATGTAATTTAAATTGGATAGAACAAATTATTAGTGTCATTGGTCACGGCATTCTGAAGTATCCAGGAGAAGATGAAGGAAAAACAAGCTCAACAGCAGTTTAGGAAACATGAGGAAGGCAATATAAGATGAAAGAAATGTATCTGATTTTGATGATTGATGGAAGAAAGATTGGAACGTGGATTGTGAACAGGAAGAGTCTGGTCTGTGAATAGGAAGGAGCCTCGATAGTGAATAGGGAAGGAGCCTGAATAGTGAATAGGAAATTGAAGTGTGAGAGGGAACAGTCCTATTATTCCAACTAAACGAAAAGAAGTAGGAACGATTCGGAGTTTAATTTCTCCAGCCACTTAATTAATTAAGAAATAGCTAACGTAATTAACTGAACATCTTTAAATTAGCAGAAATTAAATTAAGAGTCCTACGTGTGAGAAAGACTTAACATTAAAAACGAAAATATACTGCGGGGTTTTACATTCTTC
>JAYMSR010001079.1:0-11212 GCA_036897825.1 Plantago rigida | reverse complement strand
AAAGTAGCGAACCGTCGTTAAATAGCGTCGCTCATTTTCGTCGTTATAACCAGGTATTTTTGTAGTGTAGGCCTCTGGGGCTGGGGCCTAAAAAAATAAAAAATTGTTTCTTTTGTTTCCCTTGTTTCTTTCTTGTTTCTCTTGCCTATTTATTTCTTTTCTTTTTGTCCAGGTGTTTGTTTGTTTGTTCATTTGTTTGTTTCTTTAGTTTGTTTATTCATTTTGTTTTGTATTTTTTATGTTTTCTTTTCTTTTTCTATTTCAGTTGAATATAGCAAACGTAACAATAATATTTGAAACAAGTGAGGCACACCATTACTAGTAAAATTTGAAATGCAAATTATTTAAAATTAAAGTCACACTTGCAAAAAACGTGAAACATACTTCAAAAATGTAAACTTTACTATTTTTAATTTAAAGTATTGTAACTTTTATTTTGAAGTAATGTATTTTTATTTTCAAATAATTTTAAAATTAATGTGATGTAGTTATAATTAATTAATGGCATTTTAAATGAAATGAAGAATGAAGTTTCAAACGAAATTAAAAAAAGAAAAAGAAATAAAATTGAAGTTTAAAAGAAATGATAAAAGAAAATAGATTTGGATTTCAATTGTAGGAGTAGACAGTTGCAGAGAGTTGCAAATAGTGTTATAATGAGTGGAATGTTGAACAAATAAAGCGAGTTGCTGAGAATTACAACTGCTGGAGGTGGTCTTACAGTCCACTAGGGTACCGATCCATTTAGAGACTATGTCATTCATATATGCCTTGTTTACATAATCTGGATGGGCTTCAGACCACTAAAGCCCATGGGTTGGTCTCCCTTTGCATAAAAAATGAATAAATTAACTTTGAATGGATTGATAACCTAAACGAATTATGTATTAATTTTTTCGGTTCGTATGAGGACCAACATGGTAAATTAGTATTCTCCCCAAAAATATGAGATAATTATTTAGAAAAATCATATTATTGATCGGACTAGGTACATATATTAATAACTTTACTAGTGGCCCAAAGCATATGAATATGTAATTGAATTATACGACATTCAAAGCCTATTGTTAATTTATTCTTGTTCAAATCTATTCCTCATCCGACACGATATCTAAGTTTTGTGAACGCATTTAGAAGTTCCGATATAGTATAATCTTGTTATAGTAAAAGTTGCTTTCTTGCATTTTTTTTATCCATTTCATGTCTGAATTTGAAGGACGAAAATCTAACTCACCGATTCTATGGCACATATTAAAAGCAGATGATGGAACGGTAGGTTTTCGAAAACTCAACTACTCTTTTCGAATCAAACACAAAAATTATAGACATATCTAACCGTCGATCAAAAATATCTGAACCCGCTACATTTAATTCCCTACTAGTAAAGGTCCAACGAAATCTGTGATAGTTACGAAAGAAAACAAAAGGAAAATCCCACTAATAAAAGTTTTACCTTTATTTTAAATTAAAAAAAAGAAATAAAAGTAGTTTCCGAAAATTAGAAATGGAAGGGAAGAATAAATCATCTACTCTACACAGTGTCACGGGTACGGCAGTTCAAAAGAAAACCGCCCCCTTCATCTTCTTCTTCACTTGACATTCAGTGAACCAATTCAATTCAATTCAAATCATCTTCACTTGTTCCTTAACAATGCAACCAACAGGATACGCCGCCCTTAGTGGTGCTGAAGGGAGGAGCTCTTTCAAGCGCGGCGGTTCACGCCGCAGCAGGACGCGTGGCCATGGCGGCGACACCGTTGTTACGTCGGACGCGCCTCCTCCTCGCACGGACTTCGATTCCGCCTACTTCCAGTCCTATGCTCACCTCGGCATTCACGAGGAGATGATCAAGGTACCTTTTCCTTTCCAATTCAAATCTCCTCAATATATTATACCTCAATTGTTACTTTACTAGCCTTCAAATGCAGTGTTTATTGCTTCTCGATCATGTATGTTTCAGATGATAGGGCTTAATTATAGCTCAATTGTGACCTTACTAGCCTTGAAGTCTCATCTCCTGTTTTGAGACGTAGAAATGAGAAAATTAACTCCAAGTAACGAGTAAGGATGAAGTATGTTAGACGGAATATTTCATGTGCAACAATAATCTTAGAGTTGTATCCATGCTCATCCACCGGTGAATTGAACGTGTACACGATTTTAGAATTGAATGTGTACTTTAGCTATATATTTCATGTCTTGTATCTGTATATTTTGTGCTTCTTTTTTAATTTTTGTTTGCTTTTGCCTATTGATACACAATTAAATTAAATTGACTTGAACATGTTTTTCTCCACAGGATACAATTCGCACGGACACCTACAGGAAGGCAATTTTTGAGCATCCAGAGCGTATTGCAGGAAAAGTATGCATTTCATAGATTGTGCAATTGTGTGTATTGCATCACTTGGATATATTGCATGTGGACATGCAATATATTAATAAAAAAGTTCTTAGTTCGTTGAAATAATATGTATAATTGACAGTTTGGTCCGTTCCTCCACTCTTGTTGAGTTTTGATTCTTGTGTCTTAGGTTGTACTTGATGTTGGCTGTGGTACGGGGATCCTCTCTATATTTTGTGCTCAGGCGGGTGCCAAAAGGGTAAGATGTTCTTCCAGTTCAATTATAAGACTTTATGGAAATAGTAATTTGTCAATGTAATTTGTATACTTTGGAATGTAATTTGTCAATCCGGGCATGAAATGAGATGTCTGGTCTTTATGATATCATAATGGGTCTCTAATTCTATCATAATTATAGCCATCTGAAATCCAGTTTGGATTCGGTGAAGCACTAGTTGAATAATGAAGACCTAAGAGGTAGAAATAGAAACTAATCCACAAGTTATGGGAAGGGTTATGCATAAGTAAAACTAAACTACCAAGCTCTCTCAATAGTCAATACAAAATTTGTTTTGGGATGAAGGAAGAACCCCCACCCTCTTTCTTTATTTTCAGTGGAGCCAACTCAATGCCCAAGCACAAATGGGAGATAGTGTGAAATTGAAGTTGTTCATGTGGACAATAAACTCTAAAATTATCCAGACAACATCCGTATACTTCAACACGTTGTCTAGCATTAAACATAATGTCAATCTCTCAGCTGATTTAGGTAGCATGGCTGGTTAATTTTATAAACTGCATCAAGTTGTGCATCTTTGTCATCTGTAAACACCTGAAATGCTCATTTTCAAATCTGTGATTTTCCACCTCCCTTGTTTTAGTATGTCTTTGATCAACTTCTCATTCCAACTATTGATGGTCATGTAGTATGTCTAATCGTTCTCCTCTTGAAATGCAACTGGAGATCAGGTGCTTAAGACCAAAGTGGCCACAAATGCGATGCTGAGTATCACACTTAGCCATCCCCAACTATTTTTCAATCAAATGATCTATTTTAGAATGTTGAAAGTTAATCATCAGTGTCAAAGTGTTTTCTCCAAGTATGTAAAATTATGCATGTTCACATGGAGAAATGTATGATACATCATGCTTACTCTTACAGTTCCTTGTGCAGTTCTTGTGTGTAGTATAGTCTCTAACGATTTTGTCTTTCATGCACATCCAAGAAAAACTGAAGGATTTCTATTTTAAGCTGATATTTTGGATCCTAGTTTTGTTACATGTAGATTGAATGTATTGTCATCATTTAATGTTTGTTGCCAGGTCTATGCAGTGGATGCTAGTGATATTGCGGCTCAGGTATTTTTTCTAAATCCTAATTAATTGGTATATCTTAGTTTGTAAGCTTTATACACATCAATGGACTATAGTTTAGTCTCTCAGCTGAAATGCTTCTGGCAGATATGAAACTGGAACAGCATCCATCAAATTATCAGATACTAACTTTGTTTGAAAACCTTTACTGGTAACAGTTAAGCCTCTGTCCTGAAACTCTTCAGGCAGATATGAAACTAAAATAATATCTATGAGACTTTGGTTTAATTTCCTGATGATACGGGATACAGAAAACATTATGACACTTATGCTACCTTTTATTCCCTCTGCCTCAGACCAAATGTTACACAATTTATTTATATATGTCCTAATACAAACTTCACATTTCATTTTTGGCATATTTTATTCTCACTATCTTTTACATTGCACCTTAATCACCGTGCCCAAAAGCAAATGTGTCATTTGGTCTAGGACGGAGGGAGTAATTCTCTGTTTTGTTCCACTTACATAAACGTGCTCAAGGACTTGAATTCTCAAAAGTATATACGCTTTGTTGCCTAAAAAGACTTTTTTCACTTATTTGGTAAAAGTATAAACATGGTTCTCATACGTGCTTTTTATTGTGTAATGTAATTCCAGGCATCTGAAGTTGTAAAGGCAAACAACTTATCTGACACAATCACTGTTTTGCATGGCCGGATTGAGGTACGCCATTTATTGAAGTAATGTTAATTTTCCTAAAAGAAGTTTTCTTGATTCTTCTCAAAGTTAAGCTGTCATTGTTTTTTATAAGGTGTGGTGGGGGATGCTTGTAGTTTAATCTGTAACTTGTCTTTTTTTGGGGTGCAGTTGCATGTTTGCCTGGAGGCAACCCTCTATATGTAGATAACCTTCAGTTATGGTTAAAAAAAAGTGCTTACGAGAAAGCTTTACAGATTACGATATAGGGTCACAGTCTAGGCATATTTGTTAACTTTGAGTATGTTGAACATAGTTAATATTTGTATTCAGTGTCTCGGGGTAATATTCTTGTTCCCGCCAAAATGAAAACTAAAAGAATATTAGATAGGAAATTGAAATATGAGGTCTGAAGGTCATCTTTAAGCAAATTATCATGAAGGATCATGTTAAGTAGACATAGGTCAAATGGAACTTGAGTTGGATGTATAAGAGTAGACATCTTTGTTGAATGCAACTATTGTTATGCTGGGATGAGACTGAAAAAAATTGTAGAACTAACACTGGGTGGAAGGGATATGATTTGGGCACTCCACACGTGTATCCAGAAATGAAAAAAAATGAAAAAAAACTTACTGATTTTTCGCCATACACTTTAAACAACGGATCGTTCATTTTCCTGTATTCTAAATGTGGCATCTTTTTGCTTGCGGGTGTTATGTATTACATCTGCAGTCTGCCAGACCCCATTAATCATACCACTCAAGCTGGCACCATTATATTCATCTACTAGAACCTTGGTTTATAATAATATTATACTACACTCTCCCAGTCCCAAAACAAATGAGGTAACTCTCTCGAGTACATGTTTTAAGAAACTTAGATGTAGGAATGGCAAAATATTGCAATTGGTGTATGCTGGGTGTTGTGTAAATGTATAATGTATGAAGAATCGATTAAGTAAGGTGAAGTGGATTAATGAGTTGGGACTGCATGGTTAAAAAAAATTATTGAATTTTGGCATTTCAATCGGGATGCAAAAAATGGAAATTAGTGGCATTTGTTTTGCGAGAGGGAGTACATTTTTTCAAGCGTGTAAGTAGTTATTATGACTGGTTTAGCTATGTGTGAACTGTGAACTTCTATAGTTTGCATTTTGTTTTAGTTACTACTAGTAGTATATATCACCAATCTATTATTATTCGAGTAACTTTTAGGAGCCAATTTTTTTGCTGGACATTATATTAGGAAAAATCAATTCACACTTGTGTAAGTTGAGGGAATGTGCCAGGCCCTTGGGTGGGTGGTGATGGTGTGGTTTTTCCTAATGTTCAGCTAAAACTAGTTTTTCCTAAAACTTCACTGGTTATTTCACACATACACACATGCATACATACATAGATATGAAAACACACATGTGCATGTGGAACTATATCGCAATGTGAACATGAATTTTGATATAATTGAGATGTTATAAGGCTAGGTTCATGAAAATGGTATTGTTAGGATTCGATTTTATAAGATTTTACTTCAGCAATGGTCATATAGTCCTGTTTTTTTTTGTCATGTTAGAAGCTTCCAGTAGTTATGATGGTTTGGAGTGCCAAGCACCAAACTATATACATGACCCAACATCCTGTTGCAACTTGCAACTTTACTCTTTCCTTAAAAATTCCTTTCAAGTGTATGACATTTTGTTCTGTTTCCTTTTTTTCACAATTTGTTATTTCTTATAGCACAAAGTTTCTTCTGGTCATTGCAGGATGTTGAAATAGAGGGCAAGGTTGATGTTATAGTTTCAGAATGGATGGGTTACATGCTTCTATACGAGGTAAATTTTACCAAGTCGTGCATGCACTTTTCCAATTGACATGCAATTCAACCATTAAAGTAGTATACTTTTGGATGTCTACGTTAATTAATAATTACTATTTTGTTCTAGAGAAGTGTGCCGCTGCTTGAAGTCATGATTTTAATATTAGTAACTTGCTAGTTTAAGTATTATTTTGGTGTTAAAAATGTAAGATTGCACATAAAGAACTTTCTTTTCACGTCATTAAAAATTTCTTTCCAACTTTTAATATGCTAAATTTGGAAAGTTCTACCTCTTGGGTTAACATGTCTGTTTTAGATTCCACATGCATTGGTCTTCAATTAATGTGGAATTTGTTCGATGTATGTTTTTAGAGCATGCTGGGGAGTGTTATTACTGCGAGAGATCGCTGGTTGAAACCTGGAGGTCTTATTCTCCCGTCACATGCTACGGTTTGTTTTACTCTTCTTTCCCCTGCTTGTTGAAATTTTATTGCAAACATAAATGAAGAATGAAGTAAACCATAGATCTACCGTGTAAATGAGTTGCAGCATACGGGTCCATCTTATAATGGGCAATAATTGTAGCATTGAGAGTCATGCGGCCACAAATAATTATGTGCTTTTTGTTCCAGTTGTATATGGCTCCTGTCTCACATCCAGACCGATACAGTGACAGTGTAGAGTTTTGGCGTGATGTCTACGGGATTGATAGTAAGTATATCCTCCAGGATTCATGGTTTATAATATTCTGAGAATTTTCTGGCCAAGTTCATGTGGTTTGCCAAATTTCATCTTGTTGGAAAAAAAATTCTTATTTATATACCTTCTTGACATGTGTTTGTTATATTCTGTCCTTGAAACTTTTTTGTGGGATACCAGTGTGGAAAATTCTCTTCATGTGTATGTGGGGATATCACATGATCATATCATTTTTCATCTTACATTTTCACTTTTCGGATTAATGATACGTTTGAAATTTCAATTAACCTTTTTTTAATGACAAATGGTGGAATACAAACTTGTTGGATAGTAAGTTTTTAAGAAATATATACATTTCAGATAAAATTATCTGGTCCTTGTCAAATAAATATACATTACATTGTTGGCTCATGTTCCTACCGTTTGTTGGTTCATATACATTACATTGTTGGTTCATTACATTCAGATAAAATTATCTTGTCCTTGTCAAATAAATATACATGTATCCTTTTCCGGACCGATGTGTTGTTGTAAATGTTTGCATTGCATTTTGTGTATCCTCCTTTTCTTTATTAAAGTAAACATAAAAATTGACTAACTTGGATTCCATGGTCGATTTTTTCCATTCAAACGGGTCACTTATTGCCTCCTGTACATTTTATAACAAAGTGTTAAACTCAGATTGTTAAACTCAGATTTGTGGTTATGTGTAGTGTCTGTTATGATGCCGTTAGCAAAGCAGTGCGCATTTGAAGAACCCTCTGTGGAGACAATATCCGCCGAACACGTGCTGACCTGGCCTCATGTGGTGAGTCCTCGGCATACACATGTCAATGATTCAATGCACTTATCTTGCTGCGATTATAAATATTATCTACATATCGGCTGATTTTTTTTTAATACGATTCAAGAGTGGTAGTTGTATATTGCTTAATTATTATAAAAACCTTTGAAGCCATCTTGATTCATGAAGCCAGTTGTGTAAATCTGAATTAGATTTCTTGAAGGTGTCTCTTAAATTCCTTGCCTGGATACCTTGTCTATTGACCTTTCTTACCATCTTCACCAAGCCTGATCTAGAAATATATTTCACTGGGGCTAATGTCAATACTAAACACTGGGTTTGCCTTTTCTCCGTCTCCTTTCCGTTATTACCTCTTTGTTTGTGAGGTCTGTGACTGTCACTATATCTTTACATTTTTTGTTTGATTCGGTTAGTATATTGGAGCTTCTGTTATGACTTGGTTTAAACATGAAATAGCTTGCATGTGGAGCTAAGAGGAGAAGCTACTTCACTACTGTTACAAAAAAAAGGTGCTTGCCCTACCACTAGAAGGTAGTGGTGCTTCAGAGGATGTGAACAGATTCCTTGTTTCTAATGATTATAACAAGGTGATAATCTTCATTACGTATAGTTAAAAGGTGATCAGATCAGAGTGGAGCCACAATAAGTTGCTCTGCGTTGGACATGGGCTATAGCTGCTTTGAACCAATGCAACTAAAAGGGTGCTTACTGCACCCTCACCTGCACAATCATGGAATGCATAAGCTATTATCGTTTGATTTTTCTGAAAGTTGTGTATAGATTGTTTTGTTTCTGTTTTGCGGAGTATGAAAGCAGCTGAAAGCATTATTTTAGTGGTTATCTAGTCTTATTTTAGATTATTTGCATGGTAGATACAAAAATGGAGGCTCAATTTAAAGCACTCGAAATCTTATAAGTTGTGAATCACCTATTTTAATTTAGAGATTCTCAGCCAAATATTGAGGTAGCAAAAAACACTAAGAATCTTCATAAAGTCATCGTAGAAAGCATTTTCAAACACTCCCTTGGAGCCAGGGAGTACTTGCTGCACTAATTGCGCTTTGTATGATATCTTATGATAATTGGCCGTAGTTCTTGAATTATGTAAGATGCGAATCTGATCTCCGATCATGATCAACTAGTTAACACATGTTGCAATAGCATTGAGTTCCAGTTTTACTACCCCCTTTTCATAGAAGTTTGCCATTAAGATGTGTGTTAACTCTTCATGAGTGCATAATTTTGGTGGTTCGGTTTAGTCTTATATAGACAGTTTATTCGCAAAATAGATATTGAAAATGCTGGGCTTTAAAGCACTGAAAAACATCCTTTAAAAATCTGTACTTGTAAAATAATGTAACAGGTACATCTGCTGTCTAAATCTTTCACTGACACATTATTGCATTATGAATTGAAACTTCATTGATCTTCAAGTCTGAATCATATGTCCAACAATATAGTTCTCCTAGACTTCACTGTTGGAGAAGTAGTGAAGTACATACTGAGCTGTTAACGCTTGTAACAGGTGAAGCATGTGGACTGTTCTACAGTTACCATCCATGAGCTGGAGTCTGTTTTTACAAAGTTCAAGTTTAACTCAATGCAGCGAGGTAAAATCCCTTTTCTTTCTTCAGCTTCAATTCTCTTGAGGAACATATTCCAGATCCAGAATATTATTTGACAGAAGTGCTTTTGTTCATATTTTTCTTTTATTGGATTATTTGTACTTTGTATACATTGATCATTGATGGTGTATATTCCATTCTCTATGCTGATGGAATGCATCAGTTATGTTTTTCACTTAACCTTGCTATCAATCCACTAAAAAAGTTGCATCTCATTTGGTTTTCAGCACCATTGAATGGGTTTGCATTCTGGTTTGATGTCGAATTTGGTACATTCACAAGAGTCTCTCCTAATGCTGTTGCTCGATCAGCCATCGTTGAGGATTCAGAGAACTTTATTCAGGATACAAGTCAGAGTAGGAAGCGCGCCAATCCTAGTAATGCCCTTTTGCTATCTACAGCGCCTGAGCATCCACCAACTCACTGGCAACAGGTTATTAGCCCATTTTAATGTTTATTTTATTTCTCTACTTAGTGCATGATCACTTCAGTCTGCAGTTGCATATTCCTTCATGTGTTTAACCTCTTTAATACCAAAAATGATCGTGATCAGTCACTACTTTTCGCCACGCGTTGGTAGTGAAAGGGAAAATTAAAACAGAGAAATGATAATTTCACTCATCACTTGCCAAAATTAGGTATTCTGTTATATATAGAAATGATAGGCTCTCTTAATTTGTTCTCTTTGTTCTATAATGGTTTCTCAAAAATATTATTCACTCCATCTCGCAGTTGAATGCTTATAAGTTTTACTTTTGTGGCTGTTTTTTTGGAATATGAATAATGGAATAGTGTGACGGAGCCAGTACATGTATACTCATGATGCTAATATCTGTTTTCTAAAAGAAATTATTTGGAGTAGATTGTAACATTATCTTTTCTATTTAGTTAGTTTTTGTTCACTCTCTCTGTATATGGTATTGTAGACAATAGTCTACTTCTACGATCCAATTGATTTGGAGCAGGACCAGCTTATCGAGGGGTCTGTCCTTCTGACACAGAGTAGAGAGAATGCACGCTTCATGAATATCCACATTGAATATACGTAAGTGACCCATCATATGTCTTCTCAGTTGTATGATATCAGTGCCTGATATAACATTTACAGGTCTGGTGATCATGCTTTCGTCAAAGAAGCAGTCATGCGATGAATCAGAAGTAAGTGCATTTTTCGCCTAGTATCATATTTATGTTACGGAACAGCTTCACGGTGTAATTGGCTAAGCATATTCACTGCGGGATGTCGTGAGTATAGATAGTAATTGGTTTACCGACTGGAAAAGATAAGAAGATAAAAACTCTGAAGCTTCAAAAGTCATACGTGGTTTAATTGTACCAATCATTTCAAGATGTAGAGAATTCAAAGGAGGAACATTATTGTTTTGAAACAGTTCATTCATTCATTCTAACGTGTAGATTCGTTCGACTGAGAATTTTAATTTTTTGAGCGTTTGATATTTCCACTCTTACCTTAAATCTAATTTTGAGTCTAGATTGGGAAAGTTACTACTAGTGTACTTGTTCGGGCCTAGGTCCGATAAACTGTAGAAGAACCATAATAATTGGAGACAAACGAACAATAAATAAAAGGGGTATGTTAAATGTATGACACTATTTATTAAATGTGGTACACTTTTTAACATATTGTAAAAGGTTATGTATTTCTTTTTTCTTTTGAGAATATCAATATTACAATCATATTACACCGATTGAACTATATATCATTCATATCAATTATTATATAATTATCACTCAATATATCATAATTAGCATACACTAGATCACAAATTCGCACTCGACGGGATTCGAACCCATGACCTATGGGGTCATAGTTTAAGTCATGGGGTCATGGGTTATGACACCTTAGTCTAACCAATTGAAGTAATATATTATTCATATATATCATTATAT
>JAYMSR010001078.1:0-11222 GCA_036897825.1 Plantago rigida | reverse complement strand
GAATGCATTATCACTGCTCTTTTGTCCTAACCGGATCACACAACACTGTTCACTACCAACGGCTACTTTCCCCAAAATATAAAATCTATGTTTCCACAACATACACCAAAAACCCATCACTTTTTCCAACACAAAAAAGAGAGAAGAAAACACACAAAATGTCTGTCATCTCTAACAATGGACTCATCATACCAAGAGTCATGGTGGTCGAGTACTTGGAAACATCCATGTCCAAGCACCTTCTAGGCATGTTTCCGGACAACTCTGCCTTCGATTTCGACTACGTGCAGAGCTCCATTTGGTCCCCCTTGTTGCCTCCGCCCGTCAAGTCTTTGTCCGAAGGATGCGGTGAGCTCTCGAAGAAGCTGTCTTATGATGATATTGATGATATGAGTTTGCTGGAAAACACCAAGAGTATGGCTGTTGCAATCAAGAGGAAGTTCAAGAATGCACTTATTGATAATGTGCGTAAGTATCATGGTATGAAGAAGAGAAGACATTGTTTCGGGTATCCTTCCGTCGCGTCTTCTTATCGGCTTAACTCGCCTTCTCCGGCTCCCAAGAAGGTAAAAGTCTTGGACTCATAGAAGTTCACTATAGTTTTTTTTTTCGATTTCATTCTGAGCAAGCCCTTACCACTTCCTTACCACTTGAGCCAACAACCATTGGTGGAGTTTATTATTGATTGAATTGAATGATGGAGATAGTGAAATGTGTGTGTTTGTGCAGGCATGGGAGAAAGTGATTAAAGCTGCTTGTAAGCATTTCAAGAAGAAGGCCAAGAAGAAAGAGGTTTCAAATGCTCATATGGATCTTGATGACTATATGTAGAGAGAAAATTTGAGTTGTATTAAGAGTCTTGAATAATTTTATGTGTGGGTTTTTATTGGTACTTTCTGATTAATCATGAGATGATGATTCAAGAAAACTACCTTAACTTATAGAGATCTTGAAGAGCAATGTACTTTTACATTTGTAGTGACTTCTAATGGTTTTATGTTGTAGTGGAATTGATGTTCTGTTCATTACATATTGTCTAAATTCTCAGTTCATTGTTGTAGTCCAGAAACTATTTGCTGGATACTTGAGAAGTTTGAATTAATGGTGAACAACACACAGTAAGTAAGCATGTTTACTAACTCTGTGAACTTGTCATTGATCAAATCTGAACAATTATGATGCAGAATTTAGTAGTATGGTCTATCATTTCAACATTCAGAAGCTAACATAACAAGTAGAGAACATTCAATATTATCATTCAACATTCAATGAGGCTTACTGGTACACGGTGTTTTCTGAAGAATCGATGAGAAATCGTACATAATGAGATTCCCAGTTCTTGAACCGAAAAAGCAGGTTAGTTATCCAGCAAGACTAGTATTTCATCATACCCAATTTTTAGTTCGCTGTTAAAATTTAATACAGGTCCTATAGGACAAACAGAAGGTATGTTGATACTCTTTGACATGGACTCAACATAATGAGAGTCCAATTCTTGAAAAGTATTAGCCAAGACATTTTTCATTTCTCTAATCTTTCGTGCAGATTTCAAAACCGACTTAAGCGTTATTATACAACGTCACACTAGCTACTAGTAGAACGATAACATGAACATTATTCAAGAAACATGAAACTATTTAAAAAAAGCCTTATCAGTACCCTTATATTCCGTTCATCCACACCATTTTCATGAAGAGCAAGCAAGACTGCAAAGCTCAAGGAATAAAAACGCATTATCACTGGAAGTATAGGTGTAAACAGGGAGATTAAACTCAGTAGCTACCTCCATCTACCATACTCAAACAGTCAAACTGAACGGAGTTGAAGTCTTCAAGATTAAGGTAATTTTCTTGGATCATTATCACAGGATTAATAATAAACAAAATACAGTAGAATGTTTAATATTCCTGTAAACTAATCAATCTTAAGGCCTAGTTTATGATATATGGTCTATCATTTGAATTTTCAGAAGGTAACATACCAAGAACAGAACAATGAATATGATGATCAGACAAGTAGAAGATGAGATTTGTAGCTACAAGACGCTAGAGGCGTAACTGCCGGTACATCATGTCACATAACATGCCTTGAATGAGAGCAATTGTGTACAATGTCACGGATTAGACGTCCTAAATTCTTATGAGACGAACCACCCTCGACCAAAGCACTTCTGCTCATTTCTTTCGCATCTCTCACCCTCTCGTAAACTCTGTCCTTGCAGTTCTCAAGTTCCATCAGCTGCTTTATCCCCCTTCCTATCTCGTCTGCGGTCACAACAACATCATCACCAATCTCCTCTCTATAATCCATCTTAATCTCAACCGCCATTCCCAACTCAACCACCATCTCAAAAGCATTCACTTGTTGCTCCGCATAAATAGGCCATGTGGCAATCGGCACCCCGAACCACAAGCTCTCTAAAATAGAATTCCAACCACAATGTGATACAAACCTTCTTATAGCAGGGTGCGATAGCACAGCCACTTGTGGAGACCATCCGGTAACTCTCCCAGTTTCACAAGTCCTATCCAAGAAACCTAGCGGCAAATCATCGTCTAAGGCATACCGAAACCTCCCTAACGACCATAAGAACCTGTAGCCGCTACTCTCAAGTGCCCCGGCTATCTCTTTAATCTGCTTCCCCCCGAAACTTCCCAGGCTTCCAAAGCATAGAAAAACAACCGAACGAGCAGGTTGGTTATCCAACCAGCCAATGATTTCATCATCCCCATTTCTCCGTTCGCAATTGAGATTCAATACAGGTCCTATAGGATAAACAGGTATGGAACTCTTTGACAAGGACTCAACATAAGGAGATTCCAATTCCTGAAACGTATTAACCAAAACGCCTTTCGTTTCTCTAATCTTTCGTGCAGATCTCAAAACCGACTTGAACCCTGACTTCTTATCCAACATCACACTAGGCAGGACCTTAGCAGGGACATTATTCAAGAAACCTGGAACCGGAAACTCCTTATCGGTACTCTTATTATACTCCGTTACATCCACACCACTTTCATGAAGAGCAAGAACGCAAAGCTTAAGCGATAAAAAGGCAGCACTGGAAGTAAAGAACGTGTAAACAGGGATATTAAATTCACTAGCTACATCTACCATGACCACACAGAACATATCTAATACGAATCCAGAAATACACGATTCCGATTCTAGCATGGCAAGAACTGCATTCCTGACCTGTGGCTGGTGCCTTTCGATATGTTCCGCAGCAAGAACCGGTGCTGGCTTCGTTCCAGGCACGGCAGACGAGCCATGATCGGCTTCGGGGAGTTCGATGAATCGGAGACGTGGATTTGAATTTGTATGGAGAGATTTGGTGTAGTGCTGAGCTTGTGGATCAGTGATGAGAAGGAAAGTGATGGAAAATTGATGGTTTTGGTTGATGATGAGATTTGCTAACTCTACTGCAGCTACTATATGACCCATTCCTGGTCCCGGGATGAAGATAAGTTGCTGGTTTTCATCAGTATCCATCTGATCTCTGCTTGCTTGTGGTATGAACATTCAACTAGTATGGATTATTGAAAAGCTTGATAGTTGACATTAATCAAGTACACTAGCTTGTGGTGAAAAGTATGCCTTTAAATATACTAATATTTAAAGGCATAATTGTGTTAGGCTTGTATCCAACACATAATTGTGGGCCATTGCTTCATGTTTACCATTAGTCACCTTACCAATTTTATGTTGAACATATGCTAAAGAATAATATTTACATATGAGTTTTTCTTTTTTAAAACAAAACTAGCTGATTACTAGTTTATGATTTGTTTGGAATTTAGATAGATGGTAAATAAGCTCATCAATCTCATAAGCCGACTCATAACAGTTACATTAACGCACAAATTAACCCTTTTCCACAATTGAAAATTATTTCCAAAATGGTAGAGATCATACAAAGGGATCCACAAATAATTTTCTCCCATAGAAGGAGAAAAATTGATGGTTGTTTGGTATAGGACTAGAGTCGACCCCAACTCCATTATAGTTAAATTTCGTTTTGTATAGAGGTATAATCGAATTGAACTATGTGACACTATAACTCACCATACTTATACTCCACAGACAAACTTGAACACAACAGTCAATATTTTAATCCCTTGAGCAATTCTTGAGCATGTCATCAATGAAACATCCCAAAAACTTGTAAGATGAACCACCTATAAGAAGAGCATTTCTACTCTTTTCTTGCATATCCATCACTTTTCTCATAATAACTCCATTATCAACTCTTTCCATCATGAGTTGATTTATGTCGTTTTCAATCTCATCTGAAGTCACAATATTCTCATCACCCAACTCCTCTCTATAGTCTATCTTGATCTCAGTTGCCAGTCCCAACTCAAACACCATCTCAAAGGCATTAAGTTGTTGCTCCACGTACATAGGCCACGCCGCCATAGGCACCCCGAACCACAAGCTCTCTAAGATCGAGTTCCAACCACAATGCATGACAAAGCCTCCTACAGCAGGGTGTGCCAGCATGTCTACTTGTGGGGCCCACCCTATGACTTTTCCGACCCCTGCAGTCCTCTCTAAGAAACCAAGAGGCAGAACTTCTTCAGATGACGATCGTCTCCTCAATGACCATAGGAATCTATGGCCACAATGCTCAAGTGCCACTGTGATGTGTTTGATCTGCTCCTCGTTGAATCTCCCCACACTCACAAAACACAAGAAAACGACTGAATTCGCTGTTTGATCATTCAGCCAGCTTGTTATAACACCCTCCTCATCAGCATCCCAATTTGTTTCATGACCGAGGTTCATATAGGTCCAACAGGATACACAGGTGCAACATAACTACCACCGGCATGATCTATACCCAGGGCATCGATCAGAACTGGCTCTAGCTCCACAAATGTGTTAACTAACACACCTTTAGTTTCTCGAATCCTTCGACTACTCTGAAAAGTAATTCGACGAATACTTTCATTGAATATGATTCCAGGGAAAACACTTTCAGGAACATGGTTCAAGAAACATGGAACAGGATACTTTTCTGCACCACTCTTATTCTGTGCTATATCAAGATTATAGTGATCATAAACGGCCTGATTATACAACTTGAATGAAAGAAACGCAGCACTACAAGTGAAGAACGAATAACTAGGAATATCAAACTCATTTGCCACATCGATCATGCTCATACAGAACATATCGACAATAAGTCCATTTACCTGCAATTTCGACTCAATCATTGAAAGAACAGCTTCCCTCACCATTGGCTTGTGGCTATTGATTAGTTCCATGGCCAGGATAAAATGAGGCTTTGTTTGGTCGGGTCGGAGGTAGAGTTTTCTTCTGGTTGAGGAAGGTCTTGAAACCGGAGGCGTGGATTAGGATTCATACAGAGAGATTGTTTATAGGGATGGATGGTAGGATCGTTGAAAGGAAGGAACGTGATCAAGAGACGTGTGTGTCGATTGATCATGAGCTTCACGAACTCTACAGCAGGTACGACATGGCCGATTCCAGGACCAGGGATGAACACTAGGTGATGAAGATGAACCTCTTCAGTCTGCATTTTGGTCATGTAATTGAAAGTTGAAAGGGATGAAGTGAACTGTGATGCAATTGGACATGCCCTGATGTGAACATATATAGATCTGTATTTTATAAAGTGGTACAAGTTAAATCAAGCAAAAGTGCTATGAAAGAGAAGTGATTGATATAACATTTGCAATGTTAGCATAATATACTCTTTATACTCTCTAAAGCTTTATGGTAATGTATAAAGTTTGTTTATCTTTCTCCTCAAATTAAGGTTTTTTTTATGTCTTTGTAAATACTAAATTATGTGCTTTGTGCCCCAATTGCCTGATAAGTGCTTTAGAATCTGGAGTCTTGCAGTTCAAAGGTTCGACTTCCCTTAGTGACACTTTAATCACTTCTTTTTCTCTCTTATTGTATTACTTCTATTTTCTAACTCCAGCATATAAAAACAATTCATCTATATAAAATCGATTCAACACGCTAAACAAATTTAATCATCAATCTCTCATTTTCTTCACATCAATGAAATTTCAATTTGATTTCCCAAACAATACAAATGATAAAGAAACTAATCGACAAGTCTCACTATTTTCCAAACAAGGAGTATATCAATTTTATTCCCCAAACCAAACAGCACATCATACAAATTAGTAATCCACAATTCTCAAAATGTTCCAAACAAGGAAATGTTTTATTATCTTAACATTGCACCTCATATCTACTCCACAAAGACAGACTTAGACTCAATATCTTCTTACACAAATACAAACCAAAACAAGTCCCTAATCCTTTGTTAAATTCTTGATCATGTCACTGATAAAATATCCCAAAAACTTGTAAGATGAACCACTCATTGACAATGCTTTTCTACCCTTTTCTTTCATATCCTCACTTTGTTTATAATTACTCCATTGCCACATTTGTCCATCATAAGTTGATTTATGCCCCTCTCTATCTCATCTGAAGTCACAATATTCTCTTCACCCAACTCCTCTCTATATTCCATCTTGATCTCAGTTGCTAATCCTAACTCAACCCCAATCTCAAAGGCATCAACCTGTTGCTCGGCGTACATAGGCCACGCGGTCATAGGCACCCCGAACCACAGGCTCTCTAAGATCGAATTCCAACCACAATGTGTCACAAACCCTCCTACAGCAGGGTGTGCTAGCACGGCCAGCTGTGGGGACCACCCTATGACTTTTCCAACCCCCTCAGTTCTCTCCAAGAAACCAAGAGGCAGAACATCATGAATCATCGAGTGGCTCCTCAACGACCATAGGAATCTATGGCTGCTACGCTCGAGTGCCACAGCGATTTGTTTGATCTGTTCCTCATTGAACCTCCCCATGCTCCCAAAGCATAAAAAAAACGACAGAATTAGCCGGTTGATCATCCAGCCAGCTAATTATAACACCTTTCTCATCGACATTCGTATTTGTTTCATGATTAAGGTTCACTATAGGTCCAATAGGATACACCGGTGGAATACAACTACCACCAGTATCTGCATCCATCAAGGCATCGACTGGAAACGGCTCTAGTTTCTGAAATGTGTTAATTAACACGCCTTTAGTTTCTCGAATCCTTCTGCCAGTACTCAGATAAACTCCTTGACCAGAAATCTTCTCGAACATAATCTCAGGGAAAACATTTTCAGGAACATGGTTCAAGAAACCTGGAAGTTCATACTTTTCAGTACCACTCTTATTCCGTGCTATATCAAGATTTTTATGATCGAAAAGGGCCTGAGTATACAGTTTGAATGAAAGATACGCAGCACTAGAAGTGAAGAACGTATAACTAGGAATATCAAACTCATTCGCCACATCAATCATGCTCATACAAAACATATCGATAACAAAACCATTAACCTGCGACTTCGACTCATGGAAGGAAAGAACAGCTTCCCTCACCAGTGGCTTGTGACTGCTAATGAATTCGACAGCCAGGATGACCAGAGTCTTTGGCTGGTCTGAGGCAGATGCAGAGCTGTCCTGTTGAGGTTCAGGGAGGTCTAGAAACCGAAGGTGTGGATTAGGATTGGTACGTAGAGATTGTTTGTATGTATCGATTGTTGGATCGTTGAAAAGAAGGAAGGTGATCGAAAAATGCTTGTCCAGATTGATGATGAGCTTGGCAAACTCTACTGCAGATACTATATGGCCGAAACCTGGACCAGGGATGAACACAAGATGAACATTCTTTTCTGTCTCCATTTTCTTGGCTGCTGATTATAGCAATTGTGTGTTAACTGGGATAAATGAACTGGAAAATGGACAAGTCATGATGTGAACATATACAAATTGAAAAGTTTTACAATTTTTATAAGTAATTGGATCTGCCGGACGCCAAACATCACCTAGTTCTTTATCCTACTTCTTGTCCTAAATCTTTTGTCTGATTGGTAACCTTTACTGCAGTAATCTTTACTCATAATTATGTAGGGTAAACACTTCATTGGTAATTTTACCAATCTAAAGGGTTCATATATGGCACGATCATCGATAACCGTAACAGATCAATGGGTTATTGACTTCTTTATATGCTAGATGTGCAACTATTAGATAGGAACACATTGCACCTACATGAGTCCTATTTTTTTGTCTAGTGGGTCCATCGCTCTTGTCTCCGGCATATAATAATCAGGGTTAAAGTAAAAAAAAAAAGATATAATTTACAGGGTTAAAGTGTCGGTTTCAATCGATTAATTTTCCCATTTTCAGAAAAAGAGAAAGGTGAAAAACTGGTATTGTTGGGATATATTTTCAATAGCATGACCATGTGATATAAATAGGGACAGCATGGAATATTTTATTTTGGACTATCATTGATTTATAATATAGTGTTATCTTTTCTTCTTTCCTTGTCTTCTTGTAATCAGAATACAGTACCTTTTTTCTTTTCTCCTGTCCTGTGCAGCTCTGATTAGGATCTCAAGAAAATAAGCCAATTAGCTAACAAAGATGGCAGACAATGACTCTTTGGAGCTGGTTTTTGTGCCATGGCCTGTCATGGGTCATATCCAGATCGTCCAATTAGCTAACCTCATCATCAAACGCCAATCTTCTGTACTTTCTCAAGGTTGGTCTTTCTGTACTTCCTTTAAACAAGATAGATAAATTTTAATCAATTGAGAACTGACCCTGCAGATTTACTGGTTCTTGAAGTTTAGGCTCAGTGACCTAATTTGTTATGCTTGATCATCTGTATTTGCCTACCAGTTAAAAGCAAATCTACAAATGATATGTCAAGATTTTGAACACTTCATCCCAAAATCCCCTTTTACATGGTCATTACAGAACTTGATAATTCTGAAAATCTTCTAGTTCTTACTTCAGGTTGTCTTGTCTTCATCATCTGAAAGTAGCTAATCCTTCATACTCCCTTTATTTCATTGATGGCAGGAGCAAAAGTTTCGGTTATAGTTCTCATAATGAAGCTGTCCGATCACATTGACACCGTAACCGGCTCCTACATGGATTCGCTCTGTTCTTCCTCCGAAAACAGCAATCTTTCTAGTGTCAACTTTTTTCAGCTCCCACCTACGGATCCAGCCCTTGAATGGAGCTCCAGAACCCGTGGATATTTCATTGACAGTCTCGTAAAGAGCCACAATTCCAATGTTGCAGACTATCTCAGTTTGCGAAGACCAAAGATAGTCGGCCTTGTGGTTGACATGTTGTGCACCTCCATGATCGACGTTGCGGAAGAGTTTTTCATTCCCAGTTATGTGTTCATTCCTTCTCCGGCAAGCTTTCTCGGTTCCATGCTTCATTGTCAAACCATCCATGATGAAGAAAACCAGGATGTGGTTGAGTTAAGGAACTCGGTATGTGATCTATCATTCCCGTGTTTCTTGGAGCCAGTTCCACCGGGTATCCTGTCTCTGGTGATGGTGGACAAGCAACAATGGCTTGATAGGTTCCTACACTATGCACGTGACTACCGGAAGGCCAAAGGCATAGTTGTCAACACGTTCTCTGAGCTAGAAGCTTATGCGCTCGACTCCTTTTCACAAGATATGGCATATGGTAATGGACGAGTACCACCAGTTTATGCGGTTGGTCCTATTCTGAACCTGGAATCACATGAAGGATCCCAAGGCAACATCTCAGAGATACTCAAATGGTTGGATGAGCAACCTGCAAGTTTGGTACTATTTGTGTGCTTTGGCAACCAAGGCAGTTTGCGTGAGGAACAGATTCGGGAACTGGCTCGTGGCCTGGAGGGAAGTAGATGTCGTTTTCTGTGGTCACTTCGGCGTCAATCAGCAAATGATAAACATGCAAGCTTTCCAAGTGAGTATTCTAGCTACAGAGAAGTACTGCCAGAAGGGTTCCTTGAACAGACGGCTGGAATTGGAAAGGTGGTCAGATGGGCTCCTCAGCTACACGTGCTCTCAAACATAGCAGTTGGTGGTTTCTTATCACATTGTGGGTGGAACTCAGTGCTGGAGAGCTTGTGGTGTGGTGTGCCAATTGAAAGCACGCAGAGCAACAGATGAACACCTTCCAGTTGGTTAAGGAGTTGGGGTTGGCAGTAGAGATCACTTTGAGCTATTACGAGAGGGGCGAGGATGGGATTATGGTGTCAGCAGGCGTAATATAGAAAGGGATCCCGGAACTAATGGATAGCGGAGGTGAAGTGAGGAAGAAAGTGAAACAGATGAAAGAAGCGAGTAGGGCGAGCATGGTCAAAGGTGGATCGTCTTACGAGTCGCTCGGAATGTTCATCAAACACCTTATGTCCAACAAATAATGCAAGACAGAGTAGACAACTGATCTTCAGTGTGTATGCAAACAGAGACACAGTGGCTCTTTTTCCATAATGTATCAAGGACTGAAAACTGATCTTAAATACTCAGAAAGGCCACACAAGGATGTATTTTGAACAGATCACTATTAACAACTGCTACTCATGTTAAGTAATGGCTAAAAGATCAGCAGATCGCAAAGCACCATTAACAAAAGTTGCTCCGTCTATATCACGATTGCCTGAAAGAGTGACATTTATGTTCAGCTCAATGTTTTAAATGAACCTACTTACTGGAATTATCATACAAAGAACATTCAGCAAGGAGTAAGGACCCTAGCGCTTACTGCTAAGATTTTCTCAACGTGTATCTACAAGAAGTCAAGAACCAATACATACGTCAAATCAAAACTCAGCCTAACAATATCACTCATTCACATGAATAGGTAGACACTGTAAATTAAACACACAATGCAGTAAGCTACTCATGCTGTAAACCTAGAATGAAGCTGCAAGTCTGCATTGAATTATCTTGCAGGTTTAGGCTACTCTGCCTACAAAGCCTCAGTCAGTAGCCTTTGGTTTAGATCTACTTAACAGACTCGGAAATGTTCAAAATAAAAGACATTCAGTTTTACATCACATATACATAAAAAAGGAGAACTGCATTCGAGAGACGTTAAATCAGGTATGAACTGACAAATTACAACCAATAACTAATTTTCACTGCAAATTTGAGAAGCATCGCATATGAAGTTTCAGAAAGCAAGCAACATCAGAGGTTCGAGAAAATAGTAATTACCTGTTGATTGCTGATTTACCAAGTTGCGAACAATAAACATAGCTTCACTCAAGAAATAGACCCTGGCTTAGCCATCTTTTTGTACAAGAGCTTTAATGATATCTAAATGAACTCTATCTTTACACTGACCACGCAACATGGATAAGGTAGC
>JAYMSR010001077.1:0-11241 GCA_036897825.1 Plantago rigida | reverse complement strand
ATATATTACTTCCTTCATCCCGGAAATAGCTCCCCAATTTGCCATTTTGACGTCTCAAACAAAACTTCCCATTTCTTTTTTATCAATCACGACTTCCAACTTTCACATCAAATACATTCATTCAAAAGTATACCGCACTAAAATTATTTTATCCAACTTCCAACGTTACAAATCAATTTGAAAGACCCCGCTTACATTCTTTTATCCTAAAAGTAGTATGTACCTTATTTTGTCCACCACAAAAAATGGGAAGCTATTCCCGGGACAGGGAAGTAGTTTCGTATAAGAGCTGAAAATTTTCATAGAAACATGGAAATATCTTAATATCTAAAGGCTATCCACATAAATCCTGTTATTTGAAATTGGCTGTAAAGGCTTTCATTGGGAACAATCAGATCTTTTGAACTTATTGTGATATTACTTTATCATTCTCAGATTATCCAACTTTGCAAGTATTTTGTAGATAACCTAAGACAATCATACTTCAGCTTCTATATCTCAAGCTGGTTGTGTTAATATTTTACCATTTTGAAGGTGTGGACACTGCAAGAAGCTTGCTCCTGAGTGGAAGAAGGCAGCCAACAGTCTTAAAGGCCAGGTCAAGTTGGGTCATGTTGATTGTGATGTAGATAAAGTAAGCTGTGAATCATTTCTCCGTTTAGCTAGCTACTCTGCCTTGAATCTTTTTGCATATTTGCGTGACGTCTTGGTGAGGAGTATGTGCATTCAACATGTTCATTTCATGTAGACAATATGATTTAACCGCCTCAGGATTTATATAGTCAGTCGCTAATACATGCTTAAATAAAAGTTATCATGCCACGTTCTGATGAAAGATATTACGGGTGTGTGCTTCAAATGCAACATAATTTTTTTAAAGATTTGGAAACAGTGGATTTGAGTGAGCAGTGGCACATACATGAGGAATCTGATATCTTGTTTCTAAGCTGTTTGTCAGTCTTAACAAATTACTGATTTGGCGTAATGGGTTGTGATTGAGAAGGGTCTTACATTTTTTTCCTGTTTCTTGTTGTGGTCGCTGAATAATAGGCATATTTCTAACCTATTAGAGTTGCCAGTCTTTGATGAGCAGGTTCAAAGTAGAAGGGTTTCCAACTATCTTGGTATTTGGTGTTGACAAAGAAAGTCCTATTACATATGAAGGAGCAAGATCAGCCTCAGCAATTGAATCTTTTGCTCTGGAGCAGCTTGAAGCAAACGCTGCACCTCCCGAAGTGATTGAATTAACTGACCCGGTAAGATTTTCTCCTATATCCCAACACTCCACATGGGCCCCACTTGCAGACACAAATGCTCTTTCAACTTAAGTAACATAATATTTAAAAGTTGCATAAAAAATATCACTATACTTTTGAGGGAACCCAAATCATGTGCAATTTTGAAACTGTTTAAATTAATTCAATTGTTCTGCATGAAAATCTTTTGCATCACGAAACATTTCTGAATTGTTTTTGAAGATATCCATTATCCAATAGTCCGGGCATTAATGAAACTATACTGCTCATGTTGTGTAGGATGTTGTGGAAGAGAAGTGTAGTTCAGCGGCCATTTGTTTTGTTGCATTCCTCCCGGACATTTTGGACTCCAAGGCAAAGGGTAGAAATAAGTACCTTGAGATGATGTTGTCAGTCGCTGAGAAGTTCAGAAAGAGCCCTTACAGGCAAGTGAAAAGTTCCTCATACGGGGTTTTGACCCCTGACTTTTTATTTTTTGTAACTACTTGTAAGTACTAGAGAAATCACGTGGGTGTACAAGGACCTGTGTGCAATAGGATTTTCTTGCGAATCCACAAGACCCGTTTGCTTAATGAAACACTTCCAGATAACT
Source organism: Plantago rigida (assembly GCA_036897825.1). Taxonomy (NCBI): domain Eukaryota; kingdom Viridiplantae; phylum Streptophyta; class Magnoliopsida; order Lamiales; family Plantaginaceae; genus Plantago; species Plantago rigida. The sequence goes on along the minus strand of JAYMSR010001077.1, from coordinate 9,393 downwards.
ACAGACTAAAAAAAGGTTGATGATACTACAAGAAACCCTTAGCATGATAATACTAAAGTGTGCCCGGTTGAGTAGTGACAAATTCTTTTGATTGGATTAACAAATTCAATGATCTTCTTTGAGTTCAAGCTGATAAAAGTGCGAGTGTAGTCTAATTCACTGAGGGTAGTTACCAATTCAAAGGAAAGTATAAAAGAGATCACAATCTGATTGGTATCCCATTTCAGAAGCATGCTTTTTTTTTTGCACTGAGAACAGAACTTTGTAGATGTAAATTTGTCTATGAAGCCTTTGGAGTAACTTGAAGACATATTTTGTGCTAAGAGAAGCATAATGTTTTTTGGTTGGGGGTTGGGGGTTCACAACATTGACCTAAATTTACGAGAGGAAGAAGCCATTAGTCTCCTGTTTTGCAAGCAGAGGCATAGAGCGGAGTTGGCTAAGAAAAAACACCATCTCTCATCCCAATATAGCAACTGAAAAGCTCTCAATCCCATTAATTTTGATGTTCAAATGGCAATTTAGAATTTTATTCAATTGAACAGTAACTTTCTGATGACTGTTGCAGTTACCTCTGGGTTGCTGCGGGCAACCAACCGGATCTTGAAAAGCATGTCGGGGTTGGAGGCTATGGATACCCAGCTTTGGTGGCACTGAATCTGAAGAAGAAAGCTTTTGCCCCCCTTAAGGGTGCATTTGGACGCGAACAGATCATGTAAGTACATATTCTATGAATAACAGGGGAAAAAGCCAACAAGGGGTATGTGTAATGTTGCGGATGTAGGTTTTTGTGACTCGCAACAAGGCAACTGCAACTTGAAATCTAGAGGAAGTAAATGTATTTTATGTTCGAACAATCCCCTATACCTCTGGGTTCAGTTCTTACCCTCATCTCCTCTTCTGTACTCGTGTTTCTCCTTACATTAGTGATTGTCTGCTTGTCTTTGCAGAGAGTTTGTGAAAGAAGCCGGACTTGGTGGAAGAGGAAACCTGCCATTAGAGACCAGTCCAGAGATAGTAAAGACTGAGCCCTGGGATGGTAAAGATGGACAAATTATTGAAGAAGATGAGTTCTCCCTTGAAGAACTTATGGGGGATGTTGATGCTGGCAAAGACGAACTATAATTTTTCTTTGAGGTATCATCGTACATCTTGGATGAACACCGATTGAGCTAAATCAGTTTTGATGTCACAATACGTGTAGTGGTGTTAGTTTTTGTTTGAGCTCCATGTATTGTACTTTGTTATTTAACATGAATGATTTAACAGAAGTACACTGGATCCACAATTGGTTGCACCTGTAACTTTTCTAGTGAGATTATAAATGTCAGTGTTCTGAAACCACTCTTCTGCCCGAGTAAATTTCTAAACTTTCAGACACCGATTTGCAGGCATGCTCGAGCCTATTTTAGCCTATTAACATGAACCATCACATCACTGAAGAACAATTGCATGTTCTAACGGAATGCGTATGAGATGAAGAATCAAAATGAACTGAGTTGCAAAAACAATGTTAAATGGCTTGCGAAACTTGTTCACATAGAATGAAGAACGACAAGCCTCGATTGAAATAGATCTCGACAGTAATCTAAGCTAGGCGTTTCCATCTTCAAACTAACATAAAATAAAATTTATCTAGTACGTCAACGTTCAACATAAAAGTACAAGAGTACAGATTACAATATATGGTTCATCATCATATCAATAAAACTTAAAAAGTCCTATCCCAGGCGCAAACAACTGTAACAAGTATTACTTGTAACCCAAATTAGCAGCAGAAGGGTGGTATAAATACCCAAGGACGATGTCCATAACGACGAACTATAACTCAAAGAAGTATGTGCAATTTGCCAGAAATGAACAGCAGGAAATGTTGCTGGAGGAAACAGAACTAGGAAAATGTCTCGTCTTTTCTCTCCTATGATAGATTCTAAGAAGCAATGGAGTTTGCATGCTTCCTTGACATCAACTTTCCACTCTGTAAAAGGTGAAGAACCACCTATTGATAAGCTCCTAGTAAACAATTCGCCAAATTGCATTCCACAGTTCATGCAGGTCATTTCTTTCCAATAAAAACCATCCCTTGAATTTCACCAGCAACATTGTTTCTTAAGTCGACAACAATAATTTTCGGCTATTGCTGCCAATTATTATACTGCTGGTTCCTGTTACCGCCTGGTGGATTCGAACCTCTGCCACCCGAAGCTCCATACTGATTGTTCTGAGAGTAATTAGGAGCTCCATATCCACCAGCAGCAGCTCCTCTAGGAGCAGTATTACCTGGATATGGTGGCCGAGCCTGCGGGGGATATTGCCCAGTATTGAAATTCCCACTTTGACCTCCACGTTCTTGATAATATCCAGCAGAAGTCCCACTCGGAGGATATCTATTGGGTGGACCACCACGACCTTTTCCATACTGATGATGACTAGGCCCACTAGCAAATGCAGGAGGCTGCGTATTGTTCATCGGACCATTGTTCCAGTGTTGACTATGAGATTGTCCGGTCTGCTGAATTGGAGGCAACCGAGCATGTTGCTGTGGATGTTGCTGTTTTTGTCTTTTGGCCGCTTCTTCATTTTGTCGTTGCTGCTGTCTTTTCTTCTTAGTCTGGAACTCATGAGATGATTCGTACTTCGGCAAGCTGAAACATGAGCAAAATTTATTTTTCATCAATGGTATCGATTATCGAAGTAAATTTACCAATAACATCTATTATCACTTTTACCAAATATATATTTCGCATCTTTTTAGTATTTACAGGTAAGCTTTGCGAATTTAAACTCTATGATACACACATTAAGATGTTCAGTTAAGGGCAACAACCGCCTCCAAGACGGGACATAATTTTAGCTTGATCAATCCAGAACTTGAGAATAAATGATAACCAAGAGTTACTAGCACAAATCCAGATCTTCAGGAAGTCTATCAAGCATACCTTTTCGGGTCGCAAGGTAAGGGATCAGTCCAGAAATATTCAGCATCCAAAGCATCCTTTGCTGAAATTCTCTTCACGAATTGAGGTTTACAAACATTGTGATTGAGTGAAGATTATTAATTAGGGATCCTACGTTTATTAAGGGAGAGGAATTCTAAAAGTTTGCACTTGACCACTATTACGAGAATCAAGGCGTGCATCTTGTCTACAAGCCAAGCAGAAGCAACAATGAAACTAGGAAGACCGGAGCAAATTATTCAAAATATTAAGACTATCGAGAGCATAAAGATAGCGAATATGACTAATAATGATCCTACTTGGACATGGAGCTGCATCCTGTTTGGCAAAATGTTTTGAGTTTCATTTTACCATGTAATTTAACATTATTTTCATTTTGGAAATTTCAATACTAGATCACCCAAAACATATAAAGATAGGTTCTCAAAAGAAATGCTGCATTGAACTACTTCTACGGTAACTGATGTTGCCAATGACTGATGTTTCTAAAATAGAAAAGATAAACAGGAACTTCAGCTTCTCTACTAGCTCGACCTCTCAGAACTTAAGAATAAATGATAACCAAGAGTTACTAGCACCAAGTTCAGAAAATGTAAAATAATGATTCCTATAATACAGTTCACCAGAGCTTCAAACCATAAAAATTGTGAAATTCATTTAATTTCCAGCAAGTTTAACTCATAAAAATTGAAACTTCACAAATCACAAATTTGCACACTGCTTGAAGCAAACATATATGAACAGGATATAAAATTAGCTGGCATGCCACTCCCCCTAGCATGGAATTCAGCTAACTTCTACATGACATGCCAGTTCATCCAATTACGCAAAAATATAATATGATGATGTAATCCCTAAGAAATTTCCAAGTCAAATGTATCATAACATGATCCTTGCTATGCACTTCTAGGCCATAAACTAGCTAGATTTTTATCCTCCTATCCTGAGCCTTATCATTACCCAAAATATGCACCCTCCCTCAGAGTGGCATCAACAATATTATTTCTATCATTGGACAAATATCGTGAATTTTCATTGAATAAATTCACACTACTATTGCCTTCAATCACTGACCAAAAAGTTATCTCTACCTCTATGTTAATGTAAAAGGTTTAAAATCCAACACATCTCTACACCGTAGTGGCATCTTATATCTATCTGAATAAGGTGGATGTCTATATAGATAAAATTTTGATTTACAAGAAAGCGAGCAAGTTAATAACATTCACAGCGGCTACGTCTCTTGATATGACGAGTTGACAACTAAGCTTAGACCTACTACATCCAAATGCATAGTGAGGTCTGACCAGTAAAATGCTGCTAAAGCTTCACTGGGTAAAAAATCTAGATACCTGAGATGGATCCAGAACCAGCATTTTCTCCAGCAAATCCAGAGCATGGCGGTCAAAACTGTGAAGCAGAGACTTACTATTCAGCAAACCAAGAACTATGCAAAACATTATTGATTTAGCGCATAACTACATTCAGCGCCATATACTTAACTGCCTAAACAGCTCACGGATTCGCTTCTTCATTTGACGTGCCGGTTTAAATTTGTTGTACCAGGGAATCTTTGATACACCAGGCCACATCAACTCATCAGGCGTCCCACAAAGCTCGAATATCTTAGTTAATTGCTCAGGCTGAAAATTTAGCAAATGAAGGCAATTCAGTAATGATAAACACAAAATTCTAGATAAAAAACATTCCCAGAGGCCGGAAACAAGTTGTGGATATATTTCAAAGCAGATAAAAATAGGTACAAACAAGATTAATGGATGCATGTCTAGGGAATAATTCCGCTAGTGCTTCAGTTAGCCTCCCCAATTTAGCAAAATAGATTCTAATATATTTTGTGACATAAGAAATATCTAAATAGCAAAGATACTAATCATTTAACAATGCAATATCATCAAAGAAATATTCACTCTTGGTTCCACCCTGACATATAAGAACTCTACATGGGCGATTGAAATTGCACAAAGAGAACCATTGTCTGAATTCAATTTGGATCAAAACACTGTAAAGGGGAGCTAAAAACAGAACTACTTGACATTGGATGGTTGATGCTAACTAGGAAAGATTTAACTTAGATTCAGTAACAACCCAACATTTAAGATTTCCGTTTTTCATTGAAGAGACTATGAGTACACTTGAGAAAGAAATCAACCTACTTCTATAACGTTATTTAAAAAGAACCCAAACCTCATTTTTCCCTGTTAAGATGGGTTTTCCATACAAAAGCTCAGCAAATATGCAGCCAACAGACCACATGTCAACAGCTGGACCATACTGAGTGGCTCCAAGAAGCAACTCTGGAGGTCTGCACGATCAACACAGTGAATGAATATGATATCTTATGTTCAATGACAATTCAGAGCATATTACCAGCTGGTAGCATGTTTGAAGTAAAAATAATTCAATATTCATTATCGTAGTAAGGGATTTACCTGTACCACAGAGTAATAACACGATTTGTGAGATTGGCATTGTGGTCACTGGAAAATGAACGAGCTAGTCCAAAATCTGCAAGCTTGAGGTTCCCCTCATTGTCAATGAGAAGATTGGAGCCTGCGGAATAGTTATCTTGTAAAATTGGTCTATGTGCACTATAAATATTAAAACGAAAAAAATAAATCAGATGAAACCTTTTATGTCCCGGTGAAGCACTTGATTAACATGACAATAATGTAGACCCGTGAGCAGTTGCTTCATATAACACTAAACAGAAATAAAATATTTTCAATGGATTGTTCAAAGAAAAACAATAGAAGCATTTAATATTACACATGTATAGTACTTTTATTTGCGGAATCGTAAATCTCAACCCAGGACGATCAGCAAGGCCAGTTAAATCGTGGTCCATGTACTCGAAGACCATATAAATGCTGCCTTTGTACTTGTTGCATTCTGTAAGACAGAAGATGCATCACATCCAGTTAAACAATCATTCAGGCAGATCAAAAGAGACTGATCATAAAATGCCAAAGTCATGTCATTACCTCGTGTTCCTTGGTCATCATTGTCACGGCCTTGCAAATGTAACAAATGTCAGAGATAATAGAAGGCATAAAAACGAGAGTACAAAGTTACAGCAGAATATACAACTCTGTATGAAATAAAAGGAATTACCAGGTGATGTCACTATCTCTTTCAAATCGATAACATTTTCATGATGTAGTTTCTTTAGAAGTTTAATTTCTCGAATAGCCGTAATGGGAAACTGCACAAAAAAATCAAAGATGTCAGGTACTTGAAGACTGAGAGTTGAAGATTAAGAAGATTATATTGGCAGCCAGCCAGTCACAACTCATTTGTGATAACATAAATAGCATTCTGGCAAATTTGACACGGAGGTAAGAAAAATACCCCTTCTTTTTCGTTATCCATGCGTATCTTCTTTAGAGCTACCACTTCTCCAGTCTTCTTTTCTTTTGCCATGTATACTTGACTGGGAAATAAGATTAAAGATTGAGAACAAACTCAAGCATGCAAAAACCAGAAGACAATGAAAATTAAGTTAAAAACCTCAGGTTATATCCATGAATAACAAAATAATAACTGAAAGGAGATTTACTTCAGACTAAAGTTATTCTTTCACCCTGCCATGAACTCTCTGCAATGAATTTAACTTATCAACATATAATCGAAAGCCCCCTCTTCCAGACTACATTTCTACTATTAAATAAGATGACAAATATACGAACAGTGTGCAGTGCACACACTAAGTGTCACCTTCTCTTACTCAATCTTGGGAGAATTGGGCGTATTCTTATATTAAATAGATCGTGGTGGCATGAATACCTACGCTAGAAACTCCTATAAATCAGATCTCTATTTCATGGACATTTCCATCAGTTATCTGTTCTACTAATAAATTTCATCTCATCGGATAACATAACCTTAGCACTCGTCTTTTTGTTAGAAATTAGAAGTGCCATCTCTTAGAACTTTTTCCTATCTGGCTAGAACTGACCTCTCTACCCTAGGCATATTCTATCAAGCTGTTTAGGGTAAGGCACGACAACACATAACATCAAAATCTGGATTCAGGCAATGGGACAGGTTCATCAAAAAAATAAATGAAAGTAACAGACTGGGCTCCTTGGCCCAAATAAGATATAAAACGAACCTAAGAACAGAAAAAAGTAGAAGAAACCCATTCACTCGATGGGCAGAAGTAAATGACTGGTGTAATCATGCGATAGACATTTTAGGCTTAAAAGTGCTTTCTTTACTAACCAGCATTTAATTACTCAACTAGTATTAGCTTTGATCGCGTATGCCTAATCCCCTATGTGTTCCTGCATAAATATGTTTTATCTTGCCTATTCCGGTAAGACGGTAACCTTCATACACCAGCTCTTTCCAACAAACAGTGTGGAGTAGATATTCATTTCCAAACTACATATCGACCTATTTTCTAAATTAGGATGTAAACTAAGAACTCCAGTACTTCCAAAGCTTCTCATAGCATCACAGTCTTAAAGTTGCCAAGTGTTTAGAGCCAACTTCTTCCAACTTTATTCATGAGCAAAGATAGGAGTTTACCAAAGGATTGTGCACCTACTCTATTCAAAGCTCCTTTATTACCAATTTTACATGTTCAAATTTTGTATTCCACGTGTAAGTTGAAAGATTATTTCCTTTTAATATGCAGAAAAACATCACGAGTATATAGCATCATTTAACCAACGGACCCACATTACGTTACCAACCAACAAAGCCTTATCCCAACATAAATTACGGTAGGCTACGTTCACCAATAAAGGAGTCACGTTAAGTCACATGCAACAACATGTGTCTCTCCTTAACTGAATGTTCCTTTACTCCCTTAACTTCCATATCTTTCGTATAACTTCCAACTATGTCTTCTTCAGTCACCTACATGCTCTTCTAAAGGCCCCTAACTCCATCAACTCCACCCGTACACCCACACAACATTAATAGGGTTAACTAAATAATGTGGCAAGCCCTGTAAGGAGTGATCATCAATCGACAAATTAGGGGGGCAAACAAAATTCAAATATAATGGATCCATGTTCCAACACCCCTACACACAACATCAAAATCTCCTTCACCTCTCCCCAGGGTCTCGTCCATCCGTACACTTTTTCCCAATGCTCTTCTTAGGTTTCATACAATTCCACACACACAAAAAAATCTACTTCACCAAAAGTATTTCCAAAGGCTCCTTGAGACAATTTTACACAGGGATGCTTAACGAAGACTGTAGCAGAATAAACTTAGCCCATCTAATCCAGATCAATCAATTAAGAATGAAGCAAAACAAATTATCATTTAAAACGATGAAAAACACGAGAGCAATTGAATCAAATCAACTTCCGAATCGTAGCACAAACTACTGTATAACCTCAAAAGGTTAAATCAACATTTCACCAAACAAAGGAATCCAGCAGATTAATAAACAAATTTCGAGCATACGAGAGGATTACCCATAGGTTCCTTCACCAATCTGTTCAAGCTTTTCGAAACACTCGACGCTCCGAGAACCCCAAGCCGGAGAATCATCGACATTGAGCTGATTAGGCGTAGCAGTCGCCATCACTGAGTAGATTCTTCGTCAATCGCGATTTATCTAGGGTTATGCCAAAAAAATCTTAATGGGGAAAATTTCAGGAGAAACGAGACAGAGAGAGACACTCAAATTTTGGTGACTCGGTTGATAGAAAAGATGAGTTTAGGGGTAGTATGGTAATTACGTGGGAAGATAGTACATGTGACTGTTCGTAGAGGTCGAAAAATCCAGATATCTCAGGGTATGAAGTTACCGATTTTAATGCACTGGGGTTGATCAATTTCGATACGTTAAAAGATGAATCATGTCCGATTGAGATCCATGCAACAAGTGGCGTATAAATTAAACGAAACGAACTACTTTGTAAAATTCTGAAGTACATGTTGGATTAAAATATAAGTAAGATAGATTTTGATTATTTTTGAAGAGGTCAATTTTTGGGTTTAAAAACTTACCCACCTTTCATGTAATCGTTGCAAACTCATCCCTTTTTGTTGAGAGAATAAAACAAAAATTATAAAATAAATATATGATATGAATAAATAAATAAGAGAAACAACAAATCACCATGGAAGATTGGAAGCTCCATGGCGGAACATTATGGAAGTTGCTCCGTGGAGCTTCCTAAAAAAAAGTTCAACTAAAAATAGAAAGAAAGAACAAAGTTGCCATGGAAGAGAGCTTCCCTGACCATGACAGCTTTCATTCATGGTGGAAAAAAGTTTTCGCCATGGAAGCTCCTCCGTGGGGTTTCAGATTCCATGGAGGAAAATAGTTCTAACCTAGATTGTCTCCTCCATGCAACTTCCATTTCGGAAATGGAAGCTACATGGAGGAGGCTCCACGAGGAAACTTCTAAGCTTCCATAGCGATTGATACATTTTTTAGATTTTTTTC
>JAYMSR010001076.1:0-11244 GCA_036897825.1 Plantago rigida | reverse complement strand
TAAAACGTTAAAACTAGACAATTTACGTATAAAACTAGGGGACTTTTTGGACTCTCCAAATATTAATGGACTTTGCTAAGACTAAGTATATCGTATAATGCTTTTTGGACTCTATTTGATTTCTATTTTCTCTCTGCTTGTAAATTTTCGATGTAAGATTTTTGTACTTTTACATTTTAGTAATATTTCACCGACATAAGTATGTCATCTGTCAACACTTCCGCAGCGCATGCCATCTAAAATAATTCTGGTTAATCCGAAGTCCGAACTATTGTCCAAGAGCTTTTTAATTAAAAATATAAGTTTAATTAAGTTAAGACAGATAATTATAAGTTGCATTAGCAAAAATAATTAGTGTGTGGCTATATAATTAAACGATGTGGACGTTTCGCTGAGTTGTAGTGAGGTGGCAGGATTTTAGTGGTTGGGGACATGAGTTGGAATGGGCGGTGGTTCGTTTTTTCTTTCTGAAAGGTAAATGGGCGGTGGTTCGTTGTCATCATCCCAGAAAAAAGATGAGTATTTTGTAACTTAATTCACGTAATCCGCAAAATTTGATACATTTTACATTTTTAAGCATTCCACATAACTTCATCCGTTACTAAAATGAAGTTGCAACACACCCAACAAATAATATACAATATTAACTCAATCCGTTACTAAAAATATAAATGAATATTTGTATTAGTATTAGGGCAATGTAAATAAAATATGAGGAAATTGTGTGGTTAGAAATACTATCCTAAAATTATTAACTAACCAACACATGTAATCTTCAGTAAATTGTATGGGTACTTGGGAAAATTTAAGATTGTCACTCATTTCAAGTTTATTCCTAAACACGGTTGACTAATTATTATGATGTGATTGTAAAAATAAACTACAGCATATTTATATGAATAACCTTATATATTAACTACTTTAACTTCTTAAAATTTAATTAATTACACTTATCATATGTATTTGCCATGATCTGGTTAAGCAACTTATAATAAGGTACTTTAACTTAATTCCAACTTATTATGGTTGATCATGATGGTCTCTCCTTGATTAGTTGTTTATTTCTTGAATGGGTTATGACAAAAGTTGATTTTATGCGTTTTGTTTGTTTATGCATGACCAAGATTCATTATTGTATGATGGATGATGATGGTCGGTTATAAAGTGATATATTTTGATTTGAACTGTGTCACATCAATCATTAGAAAAGAACATATAAGGAAATGGGTCGGCCATAATAAAATTCATAAATTCCTCCATCCCTTATATAAATACCCTTCTCAATGTTCAATCAAGTAAGTCACAACTCATAACCAAAACACCAATCGATCATCACTAGTGCGAGTGCAAAAATGAGCAAAGATGTTGAGGTGGGATCCCATGAATACGGAGCCAAGGACTACCAAGATCCGCCCCCCGCCCCACTGATCGACTCCGAAGAGCTTGGTAGTTGGTCCTTGTATAGGGCTGTAATTGCAGAGTTCATTGCCACACTTTTGTTCCTCTACATTACAGTATTGACGGTCATTGGATATTCGAGTCAACATGCTACCGATGAGTGCGGTGGCGTTGGCATTCTAGGAATTGCTTGGGCTTTCGGTGGCATGATTTTCATTCTCGTTTATTGCACTGCTGGAATTTCTGGTATACACAATTAGACTTCTTTTTACGAGTTGTTACCTTTAAAATGTTACGACTTACGAGTACTTACATCAACAGATGGACTATAAAGATTTAGTCTAGTAACCAATAGAAAAACCAACTAATTCATTTGTGATGAATGATTTATGATAGGAGGACACATCAACCCGGCAGTGACATTTGGTCTGTTCCTAGCAAGGAAGGTATCTTTAGTACGAGCAATATTGTACATTGTGGCTCAATGCTTAGGAGCCATATGTGGTGTTGGTCTAGTTAAGGCCTTCCAAAGTTCATACTATGTTAGGTACAATGGAGGTGCCAACATGCTCAGTGATGACTATAGCACAGGCACCGGTTTGGCTGCTGAGATCATTGGCACTTTCGTTCTTGTTTACACCGTCTTCTCCGCCACAGATCCCAAGAGAAACGCCAGGGACTCTCACGTTCCCGTAAGTATCAATTTTTATATTTTATCAGCAACCAATTAATTCGACGCCTTATTGTAAATTAAAGTTTTGAATTTTGAAATGGACTGGTAGGTTTTGGCACCACTTCCAATTGGATTCGCCGTATTCATGGTTCATTTGGCAACTATCCCGATCACTGGCACCGGTATTAACCCGGCTAGGAGTTTCGGAGCTGCTGTAATCTTCAACAACGAAAAGGCTTGGGATGATCATGTATGTCGATCTCACCGTAAAACGAACTAATTCATTAACCATTATATTGGAATCTAAGCAAGAATACTAATTCTTCTTTGTATGAATATGTTACAGTGGATTTTCTGGGTTGGACCATTCATAGGAGCAGCCATTGCCGCAATCTACCATCAGTACATATTAAGGGCCGGTGCCATCAAAGCTCTCGGATCATTCAGGAGCACAAATTAATGAAAATCATCACCTTTTAATTTTGGAAACTATGGAGTGCCAATAACCATTATAGCTAGCATTTCCAGTTGCTATTGTGGCCATAATTGTAAATTAATGTGTTTAATTACTAGTGTGGTTTTTGTTGTGGGCATTGGTTTTAATGCGCCCACATTGTTGTATTGATGAATAAAATTGTGAAATGAAACCTTTCAATGTTTTTTTCAGTAATACCATAGCTAGCAACTTAATACTCCTACTAAATGAGATTGTAAACGACTTGATTATGACAAAGTTGTACAAGAAACTAATTACTTGCCAAAATGCTTAGTAGTTCAATTGCCTGCTCGTGGTAAAGATGCTTGGATGTCTTTTGTTACCGTAACATCATTGTTCTTTTGTCTAAGTTAGGAAGTGGTAGCAAAAGTGATGTTGTAACTCCTAGTGTAGTGTCTGTTTTAGACCCAGTTTAATAATTCGTGGTAGTTAAATATGTATTTAGCCAATAATCTGAAAACATTTCTCGATTAGTCTCCAAGTAGGGTAAAAACAGATGAAATCGTTTTGCTTAGTTAATATGGAGTGCGTGTGGGTGTATATATACATATACTCCCTTAAATTGTTTCTGTACACAAATTAAATAGAGTAATATTATAACATTATATAATACATGTGGGGTTTACTTTATGACTTTATTGGTAGTTAGTTGATTGTTTAAGTTACTTTTTGACTTTTTTATGAGTAGTGGAAGATATAAAATTATATAATTGTTCATAAAATGACAAAAAATGAAAGTGAACAACCCCTATTGGAACGCTCAAAATGGAGAAATTGAACACCTTCTAAAGGATATAAAGAGTACATTTTAGTGGTATGTCTAAAATGAATATTTAGAACGGGTTTCGACCGTAATACGGAGATGGTCAAAACTCAAAAGAATAAGGGTTGATATGCGCTCCATGATTGTTGACTGCAAGCCCAATTTTAGTCGAAACCATATGGTGGCCTTTTATGTGGAAAATAGTAGCCCAAACCAACAAACGTGCTTGGTAGAATGTGGACCCAAGAAAGGATATTCAAAAAAGGAATGTTACTAATCTGATTTCTTTCCATCATCTAGGGTTTCCACTATCTTAGCTCACTTCCCAAAACCCTCGCATCTCCCAATTTCACTCCCCTTTCCCCCTAATTCATCATCATCACCAACACGTTCTGCTTCATTTCACCTTGCATCGCCTCAACAATCGATCTCAAGGAACATTTCTTCCTCAATTCTTATACTGTAAGTGTTTTTCATCTCCATTTTCTCTGTTTTCCCCATCATTTGCAGCTACTGTTTCACTCTTTCGTTAGAACACATATTAGCTTATTGAATTCATTGTTGTGCTACAGAATATAGTTTAATTTAGGCAAATTGGTATATGGGGAAGTCTGGGGGCAAGAAAAAGAAGGGTGCTGTTAACCTAAATCAGAATCAAAATCAGGTTTCAACTGCAAATGTGGACCAGAAACCACCCGTTGCTAATGGTGGTATCAATTTGGACTCTACCATTCTCTTGAAACGAGCCCATGAGCTTAAGGAAGAGGGTAACCGGAAGTTTCAGGTTAAGGAATATGCTGCTGCTCTTCTGCAGTACGAGAATGCGCTTAAGCTTACCCCTAAAATGCACCCGGATAGAGCCGTCTTTCACAGCAATCGAGCGGCTTGTTTGATGCAAATGAAGCCGATTGATTACGAGGCTGTGATATCCGAGTGTACGATGGCGCTTCAGGTGCAGCCACAGTATGTTCGAGCACTTCTTAGGAGGGCCTGTGCGCTTGAGGCGATTGGGAAGTATGACATGGCTCTGCAGGATGTGCAGTTGCTGTTGATTGCTTATCCGAATCACGGTGATGCTTTGGACATTGCGGGACGGTTGAGGATGTTGCTTGGGCCTCGTCAAGATGCTCAACAGGACCTTCAGAGCCGCCCATCACCGGCAGCTCTTGGGGCATCTGCTGTTCGTGGGGCGCCAATTGCAGGGCTTGGACCTTGTTTGCCGGCTAGACCAGTACCAAAGAAGCCAGGTTCGTCTGCGATGGGACCAACTGTTCCACCTAATAAGTCGGAAAAACTTTATCCAATTCCCCCAGTAAAAAGTGATCCTGAGACGAAGAACCAATTGCCCAAAGTTTCCTTGAAGCCTGCGAATGGCTCTTCAAGGACTATTAAGGATAACCAGAAGGAACCGTCTGACGTCCATCCTATTCATGGGCAAGCTATGGAGGCAAAGATACAATACAGACCGTTGAAGCTTGTTTATGACCATGATATACGTCTTGGACAGATGCCGGTGAATTGCAGTTTCAAGGTGTTGAGAGAGGTAGTGAACAAACGTTTTCCAATGTCAAAAGCTGTGTTGATCAAGTATAAGGATAGTGATGGTGACTTGGTCACAATAACATGCACGCCTGAACTTAGGATGGCAGAGTCTTGTGTTGACAACCTTATTCCAAAGGACCCTGATGCAGAGAAGGGAGATTCCATTGGTTTGCTGAGGTTACATGTTGTTGAAGTGAGCCCTGAGCAAGAGCCTCCTCTAATTGAAGAGGAGGAAGAGAAGCCTCTTGAGATTGAGCCGGCTAAAGCAGATGAGAATGTTTCACAGTCTTCTTTGATTGATTCTGTTGCTGAAGCTGTTGATGCTGAGATTGATACTGCTGAGAAAGTTACTCAGAAGGAGAAAAATGGAGCAACGTATGATCCTGACTCTAAAGAAGTTGAGATGGATGATTGGTTGTTTGAGTTTGCTCAGCTATTCCGCTCCCATGTTGGAATTGACCCGGATGCACATATTGATTTGCATGAGCTTGGGATGGAGTTATGTACCGAAGCTGTTGAGGAAACAGTGACTAGTGAAGAGGCTCAAAACCTTTTCGACAAGGCTGCTCTGAAGTTTCAAGAGGTAGCTGCTCTTGCTTTCTTCAACTGGGGAAATGTTCACATGTGTGCAGCAAGGAAAAGAATTCCCATTGATGAATCAGCTGCGAAAGAGTTGATGACGGAGCAGCTTCAAACGGCCTATGATTGGGTGAGGGAGAAATACACTCTGGCTAGAGAGAAATATGAGGAGGCTTTAGTTATCAAACCAGATTTTTATGAAGGGTTGTTGGCACTCGGGCAGCAGCAATTTGAAATGGCAAAACTACATTGGTCATATGTACTAGCTAAGAAAGAGGACCTGTCAAAATGGGATCCTAGCGAGACAATTAGTCTTTTTGACAGTGCGGAGGAGAAAATGAAAGCAGCAACTGAGATGTGGGAGAAGCTAGAGGAGCAAAGAGCCAATGAATTGAAAGATCCCAATGCAAAAAAGGATGAGCTCTCAAAGAGAAGGAAGAAACAGGGTAGTGGTGCCGAAGGTGATACATCAGGTGTGAAGGGCGGTCAACCAGAAATTTCACCTGAGGAAGCAGCAGAACAAGCTGCAGTTATGAGATCTCAAATTCATCTGTTCTGGGGTAATATGCTTTTTGAGAGATCTCAAGTTGAATGCAAGTTAGGTTTGCCTGGTTGGAATAAAAATCTGGATGTGGCTGTGGAGCGTTTTAAACTTGCCGGTGCATCTGAAACAGACATTTCGACAGTCCTGAAGAATCACTGCTCTAATGAAGAAGCATCAAATGGAGATGAGAAGAAGGCTGAGAATCTGAACGATAGTGTGGTTGACAAAGAAGATGCCTAGAAGTTTATGCTGGATTATGGATGTTAACTATTAATGCTGTATTTGTATTTGGAGAATCATTCATCTTCTTGCCCATCTATCTGTTCGAGCTTCTGGATAGGATGGGATCACAAGAGGTCTACTGCTTTGCTGGAGGTAGGAATACAAATTAAGTTTTGCCTTGGGACGAATTGTTCTCTAATCTAGAATCCATTACTTGGAAATTTTCTACCCTGTCCCAAAAAACGCTTAGAGTTTTCAGCTGACCCTCCTAGGATTTGCATTAATTCAGAAAAATATATTTGGGTCACTTTTTTCTTTTTTTCTTTTCTTCGTCTTTCTGTTTGTTTCTTTTTCTTTTTCTTTTTTTTGAAATGATTGGGTTCATTGGCCGAACCATTAGAAGATCCCATGAGAGTCATAGATTGATGATGTGTAATGTTCATTTTCTCAAGATCTGTTCCTTGGGGAAAACATTTTGGTTTAATGGTTTCTTGGACCATGACATCATTTAAGTACATTGATTTCTATCTTGGAAATTGATGAACTTGAGCCTTGCAAATTTTCACTGTTCCTCGAAAGAGTGAAGCAATTTTCACGCTGTTAGGAAGGTTGTTTCAGTTGCTAAATGGTTTGATCTTGAAATGAATATCAGTTCCCCTGTAATACTGAGTCAACTTCAACTTCAATTTTACTTCGCTGATCCAATAATTAAGACATATATTCTTCTGTTTGATACTATGTTTGTATGTATGTATTTATTTGTCTCGTACTGTATAGTTACATAACCTAACTAGTGATACAATTATCATTTGTATTAGGAAAATCTCTGACTGTTACAATAATATGACTTTTCTTTTTGGATCTTGAGTTCATATGTTTAGTGCCTGTTTGCATAAACTTAGGGTAATCTGAAGTGATTAAGTAGAGCATCAAGTAGATCTGGTTGATGTTTGCAAAAGGTGCTGAAATATAGAGGTTCTAAATGATATTTTGTCTCACTCACTCACTTAGCTACTTAAAAAATCAGTTTGTTTTTTATTATGGTGAACCAATTAGAAGTTGGTTTTAAATAAATTTTCTGGTGGTTCGGCCACAAATAAGTTATAGGTTTTTCTCCAAAAAGCTTTAGAGAACTGGCCCTTGCTCAGTTGTCTTTGTAATCACAAAAGAATCCCGGACACTTTCTACCCATTGCAACCATGCAAGTGTGTGGTTCCGTGGGTTACTGCATTTTGCAGATTGATGGTTTTGAAATTTAGTTGTGAAAAATGTATCAGCAGGAGAATACTTGCCACAGGAACTTCTAGGTCTATGATATCTAGTAATTGTAGATGCACTGAAGATGGGTCTTATTATTTGTCATTTGATATGGTTCATTCCTGGGAATTTTCAGTGTCTGTATTTCCATCACCCTAGACATCTTCTGTATTCTAGATTTCCGGTGTTCGGATGTGTCCATGGTCTTATTCATTACATGGGTCTGGAGACCACGATTATCCTCAATAGTCAATACAATTGTGTCCAATTGGTTCTCTTTTATGTTCCAGCTTTCTGACTGAGATCTTAATGCATGAATAGGACTGGATTTTGTGTAGAGCTTGATTTGTATCAAGACTGTTTGGCTTAACAACTGTCATACATTTTGCGATCTTTATGATTGTGCGTCCCTGACGATAGCTTCAGTTGCTCATTTTGAAGGCGTGTGTAATTTTATAGATGTGCGAGCTCAACTGATGTTTGTTTAGAGTTTGTTTCGTTTGTATCTAGATATGGTGACTATTGTGACAGCTAAATGATACTTGTAGAGGACTTGAATTGTTAGAGTGACAGGTTTACTGATCATTCTCTTTCCTTTTCATCTTGACTTTCTAATTTAAGCTAAATTGTCAGTCCCTGGATACGTCAACTAGTGATTCAGATTTACTTTTGGCAAAGTAAAAGCTAAGCTGCCTATTGCTTGGAACTTTCTTGGGCATTCCATCTTCTGATCCAAATTGCTAGCTAAGGTGCATGTACCGTGTATGTCATTTTCCCGAAAACTTCATTTTCAACTGCAACTAGTTCTAAATTTCTAATGCTTATTGCTTACTTTTATTTTCCACACATTGCAAATCACAAGTGGGACTTTTCCTGTTCATCTCTTGAGTTTGTCGTGTCCTCGTCGGTCTACATTAACTTTACTGTTTCCTGAGGTTGTATGATTCTAGATTTTAGTGAGGAACATACTGTTTGTTAGAAGGTGGAGGGTGTGTGTTTTCGGGTTGAGTGGGCGGCTTGTTTGTAGAGTGTTATAAAGTAAATAACCAAATTTCTTTATGCTACCATTATTTTCCTGCTAGGGAGATAGGTGGACAATTGTTCGATTCAAAACATGTCAAATCTTTTTACTTGACCTAACAATTGAAATGATAGAGACGTACTTGATAGGATGTCTCTTAGATTTTAGTCCATAATAGCTTCTTGTTTGATTGTAATTAAAGTAAATCAGAGCTGGTAATTTCAATCGTTTACAAAACCATATTTTATTGCCAATTGTGCAAAATAACACACTACTACCTGTAGTTAACAATCTCAACAAAATCATGAACAGATAAAGGAAAAGGGGAAACAATCCACATTCAACAAGCCAAACATTTTATTACTTGAACATGACAATATTATTTATACACCCACACTGCATTATATGCTTATTCCTGTCATGAAAAAATTGATATAACTTGCATGGTAGAAGGCACTTCTATGAAATTATGCATTGATACCGTAAGAATATATGTCAAATTCTAATAAGCAGCTGGAACTGATTCCAAATTAGTAGGTATTTCTTTGATCTTGAAGGCCTCAAATCTTGGTTCCTTAGCCTGGAACTTCATCCCTGCATAGAGCTTCATGTACTCTTCGAAGACAAATCTTGGGTACATATCTTTCTTCTCTTCCTTCTCAACCACTGCTTCAGCCGGATAGATCACCGCATCACTTCCTGGATTGTAGAACGATGCAATTGACATTCTGTTTCCATCTGTTTGCGCAATCACTCTGTGCAACACACTCTTATACTTCCCATTTGTGATCACCTCGAGTTGGTCACCAAGGTTGACGACAATGGAGTGCCGCATAGGTGGAACATCCACCCATTCGCCGTCTTTGAGGAGCTGGAGGCCACTAACCTTGTCATCCTGGAACAACAGAACGATGCCACCGGCATCTGTGTGGGCTCTCAGGCCCTTGATAAGATCAGGCTTAGGGCATGGAGGGTAGTTGCTGACTTTAGTGCCAAAGGTTGGCCCTTTAGATCCGTAAAACGCATCCTTGATGTAACCTTTCTCTAGGCCAAGGTTCTCACAGAGCAAATCAAGAAGCTGCTCTGAGAGTTTCTCAATTTGAGCTGCAAAGTCCTTCATAACATCCCTGTATTCATAAATTATATGAGTTAAGTATTATAAATGACTTGGATGCTAAGTTTACGATGATATTCGTAGAATGTGGTCTTTCTGTTTAGGAAAGACCAGTCTTTTATGGAAGTTTCGCAGACCAACATTTACGAACCTGTATTCTTGTTCAAGATCAGGGATCTCTGAGATGTTGGAGGTAGGGCGATGGCGAATGAAGAAGGTGCTCTCCCAGTCTAAGTCTTTGATTTCAGACTGTACAGCTTCAAGGCCTTTTTGTGCAACCATCTCTTTGAATCTTTGCTCCATGCATTTCCTGTAATGCTCCTTGGTAAGCTTCTCCACTTTGTCCATGAACTCGGGAGCTATTCCATGGTTCACCAGCTTTATTTCATCAAACAGAACAAAACCATATCAGTACCACAGAAAGCTAATTGTGAATTTTAATTAAGTAATTCGTGTTAATGCATGCATATGACATTGTACATGGTAAACTTGATCATTTACCGATTAGATATAGTAATGTCTTATCCAAGTTTTGAGGCGGAAAAACTGTAATATTAAGAGAGTAACTTTCGTTTGAGAGATGACAATGCTCGAAGATACGAATTATGCGTAAGAGAGACAAGAAAGACTATGGAAGATAAGTACCTCAAAGAAGCCCCAGTTTTCACAGGCATCTTTGATTTTCTCCATTGTTGCAGCCCTTTCATGTCCATTGATGTTCTCCAAGTTGATCACTGGAAAAGTTGCCATTTTTTTTCTCACTCTTTCTGTTATGTGTGTATTTGTTTGCTTTTGTGTTGAGACTTGAGAGTACTTTTGATATCTGAGTAGGTTGGATGTGTGGAAAATAGAGTATTGTAGGGTGGTATTTATAGAAGTGAAATCCAGGTATAGTTCTTGAGTCAACAAAAACAAGATTATTGATTAAATTTGTGACAAGAAATTAATAATATAGTTAGGTTTAAAGTAATTTTGGCTGCTAAAATTTGGACTAAATTATGGTTCATGCTTGACGTTCCAGAATGAAACATCTTGTCTTCCAGTGAGAGCATATTTTATTACACCGGTGTCTTTCTACATAGATATATATCCATTTTTAGTTATATTTCCAGTCACTACATATTTGACCAGTTCAAGTTTTTATTTTTCAAATACAAATACTACAGTTGACACACTTGACAGTTTGTTTTGAATTTTAGTTAGATGTGTTTAGTGTATTATCAATGTTTTTTGCGTGATGATTTCTAAAAAAAATACAAAAAAGGGGAAACATAATCCGGAGAGAAATTGTAATTGGTTTCAATGGATATCCATTGCACCAAGCAATTATTATAAAATACTTTTTCTATATGAAAATTATAACATTAGTGTAAATAAGTTGAATTCGTGCATTTGGGATATGGGCATATGATTATTCTTTATACTAGAAAAATTATATTTTTTAATTTGGAAAAATGATTATTAATTTTTTAAATATACAAGGATTGTCCCGTGCAAATATTCTAGTCTTACAAAAACAAGCTAATTACATGTTAAGATTAAGGTAATTAACTTCGTTTTAGGGAATCCTCTACTTAGACTCTGTTATCTTCGACTGAACTGAACTGAACTGAATTGAACTTAACTAAACTAAAC
>JAYMSR010001075.1:0-11250 GCA_036897825.1 Plantago rigida | reverse complement strand
ATCACAATAGAACAAATCACCTATATCAAACATCAGGTAATGCCTTGGTCCAACTTAACTCAAACCATAGGCTGATTCCAAAGTTTAGAAAGTTGGATAAGATTGAAATAAAAATCAATTCACACTACAAAGATCTAGTTAGCAAACAATGGGGAACTCAAGAGTGACCCAACCATAGAGTTCAAGCGTAGTGCAGCAAGATATAAATCCCTGATATTTAAACTGAATGGAGAAATCTTGATATTATCATGCTACATTATGCTCTTAGGCCCTCCTTCAAGTTTCGCTAGTAGTTCCAAATTTCTACGCCAGACATTCAAAGCACCTGGCGGATGGCATCTCTTACTTCTTCCCCTCGCCCGGGGTATGTTGTGTTGTGTGTGTGTGTGTGTGTTGTGTTGTGCTGTGTGTGTGTGTGTGAATCAAATCACAAACATACCTACCGACAATAACAGGAGAATCTAATGCATGAATCCTTTTTATACTTCCTCAAAAAAAGCGCAGGCATTCAAACAAATCAAATTGTTAATGGTATTTGTAAAATGAAATTAAGATCCACTTACCCGTAATGATGTCATGAAGAATTTAGGAAGGCATTCCAGTTTTTCCCCTATATGATGAACACAGTATATTGAAAACAACAACATCTTCATGTGCAAGAGAAAACTTATACATCATGCAAGTCAAGAGGACTACATATTGTGGTACTTTTTTTTTTAATACATTTCATTTCTCTAATGCTCGGACAATCGATGATATAATGGATTGATAAATTATGTCAATTATAAATAAGTAGTCACCGTTTGGTTGAGGGGAGGTGTTGGTAAGTTTTCCAGAATAGGAAAGTCGTGATGAATGGTGCAGTATTACTGAGGGGATGTGAATTCCTTCTTGTTAATTCCAGCATAAGAATTTGCAACCAACGGCGGCAAGAGAAACAGAAATACTGCAACAAAGTTTTACAGTCCTTGATTGTGTAGATTCTACTATACGGATAAAAGTGTTGTATATGTAGCTATAAATAACAGGATGCTAAAACAAAATGAAAAGGGACACAACCTTTTGCTGTGGATTGAGTTTGGATGTGGAGAAAAGTAGATTTGGAGGTGCAAAATAATTTAGTATAGGTACAAAGTTAAAATGTGGGCAGCAAACAGATTCGGCAGGTAGAACCAGATCACACAACATCCACCGAGAACACTATACATGACATTCAACGGTATCACAGCAAACTCAGTAGGTTGGTAGGTAGAACCAAGATCAACAACATCCAACGAGTACTGAAGAAATACAAAATAGGCTGCTCTTACACATAACTTGCGTTTCAGGCAAGTAATTATGCCATTGCATTAGATTCTTTATTTGCTACACGACACAATGTGAGCAACAACCGATGGTGAATATGACGTTTCATTTCACTACAACACAAGAAATAAGTCAGATGCGAATCCCACCAATTAGTAGCTCACAGAAAAAGGGGTAACAAAAGGATAGTAATCACGGCCCGACAAATTTCTCATAGTATGGACTATGGTCCAACAATCGAGGCAGAAAATGCAAACACTATTATAAATGATTGTGTCGGTATAATAGAATACCTTCACATACTTAATGTCAACAGCCACAGAGTCAAACGTAAGAATTGGTTGTTACTATAACCCAATCAGCTAGCAATTCTACTAACAATTCCTATCAACAAACACAACGTGGACATTATATTATGAGCTCAAAGATAACTCTATGTAAGTGTATATTCAGATATGTTGCCTTCCAGTCGTAAGATAGTACTTCAGAATTGGTGGTACCGTGGTGGAAATCAACATTAAGATCTCACACTGTAGACAGCAGCACAGATTATTCAGCATCATAATAACAAGACACACTAAATCATCATCATGATCCTAGGAATAGCTCACCTTCACCTAGAATTTCCAGCAAGGTCTCACGAATTCCGACTAGGGTTTAAGATGGACTCAACCCAGTCCATAGTATAAGATACTAATGTCAACATCAAGCTCAATCCTCTCACATTTCATATACAAAGCACAAACAATCACTTTCATTTAACTCAGGAACTGACAAATACAGCTACAGAACAACTATTCAAACCATATGCACACTGTGATCATCAATTTACACAAACAAAATGAACTAAAAATCCAATCTTTCTCAGCAAAAAACACCCAAACAAGAAAAAGAAGTTACCTTCCATCAAGGAGAGCATCAAAGACAAAAGACACCAATAAACGATCCGGGTTCAGCTCATCAGCCTCAAGCCTTAACGAGTCCTTATGCACATTGACCTCGCTGTTCACCACTTTGGCCGTTTTCTGGTCATCAGACGGTGGCGCCACCACAACAGGCGGTTGTTGCCAGTCCAATGGGCCGAAATAAGGCTGGCCCACAAAAGGGTCGGTGTGATTACACACAGCATAGGCATGGGAATCATAGAAAGGAGGATGGACAGGCAAAGATTGAGCAGCAGGGTAAGAAGAGGAAGAAGAATAATGGGGGAAATAGTATAGCTGGTGGTGATGGTGGGTGGTGGTGGTGCTGAAAGAAACGCCCATCTTTTAGTCAAGAAAGATTGGGTGGAAATTGGTTCAAGGGTATGGAGATGGAGTGCAATTGAAACTCTGCCAATTTCATGGTTTTCATTCTCCATCTTGTCTCTTTTCAGAGGTTAGCATTTATGTGTGTTTTGTTGTACCTTCCATAAATAAATTGCTAAGAATCATTCTAAACAAAAAGGGGAGAAATAGGTACAACTAGTAATACAACCAAACTGCTACTATCACTTTTAGTAAATAGTACTAGTAATGATGTACCCTGTATACCGATTTTTACAATATTGATACGACATCGTGACATCGTGAGGTTATAAATGTAGTTTAATAGAACGCGCCCAACTCCACCTCTTGATACGACATGGTACTTTTACGAACATAGCATATGGTGTAGCATAACAACTCATCACTAAACTAAAATGATATAGATAGAATATACGATTTAGTTTGTATCGGTTGTCATTTAAGACAGTTGATGTGTGTTCGTGTGTATCAAATTTAATGATACGGATCAAATAGTGTCACATGATCATATTGATACATGTTGAACAATATTTTATACTTACCTGACATGATAATAATATAATGTGAAAGGTTGATATATGAATAGGAAAGATGTTCAACCATGCTTGCATAATCTCCTACAAGTCACTTGTCAAGTCTTCCAACGTGTACACACTTTTTTGGTTCGACTAAGATGTCTGCACGGAGTTCAAAACAATTCCCCAAATTAATTAGCAAGTACCAGAAGTGCACAATTGTAGAAAAATACTTTCCACAATTAAGCTTCATGATAAATGGAATGTTAATCGAAATATCGTAAACTTACAAAGAAAATACTCCTTCTGTCCTATAACAAGTGTCTCCCTTGATTTTTAAAGTCCACTTGACCACAAATTGCACCTAAATTCGATCAAAGAAATTGAGAAAATAGAGGTTAGGGAAATAGTGAATGGGTTCATGTGATTGCTACGGATTTCTCATTTAAGACCAACAATTAAACTATCTCGTCACTATGTAATTTGAAAGATTATTCCGGAATACCAACCAAAGCTTCGGATTCATTGAACAATCTTGCATTTTGAGGTGTCATTAAAGAGTCCAATCGAACGTTGATGTGCTTTAATGTGGCCAATTGTAACAAAGTACAGTGCAAATTAAAGAGGTTAGTATATCTTTTACTTTCTTTCTTTTTCAATCTTTACACATTTGATTAATTTGCTTTCCAGAATAGATAAATTTTCATTGAATACTTAATTACCATGTATCTTAATTAATCTTGTTAATAAAGAGGATTAATGTTGCTTTGCCAATACTCAATCCTGTCTTCGTAAGTTTCAAAAAAGCCTTTGATTAAGGAAATGTTGTATTGCATCAACACATTAATTAGTTTAATTCATCCAATGTTTTTTTTTGCTTTTTCTTCAACTTATAAGAAGCTGCAAGATTAGTGTTTGGCAAGCTTGTTTTACTATAAACAATCAGTTTGTTTGGGAGGTCATTAACTAGTGTTTTGAAACGTTTTATTGAGGAACTAAATTGATTTTCAGACAAAAAGAAAGGAAAAGCAGGAATATGCTTAACACAAATTTATCCGATTCTAAGCACTATTTGCCAACACATTTCTTCTAACAATTCATTAAACATCACCATGTAAAAGCAAGAGAACTTCTTGACCATAGACATTACAGTTGCAAATCACTCTAGAGACTTGAAACAAAGATCAATAGGCATACATATATAGAACCACGAAAATATATATTGTACCTGACAACTCTCTATGATACACATACTCTTAAAAAGTTGTCGCAAACACCCCGTCAACAGAAATCCGGTCTAGATTTCTTATGAACCGATATGCAACCCCTCTGATGATCTCTTAAAACTCTGATCTCCGAACAACCTCTCAAATCCTCAAGACTAATGTATTGTTGCTTGACCATCCTAGAGAAATCACACCCCATTTCATGAATCCATATGTAAGGGTGACATGTTTCGTCGTAGTAGTACAACAAACTCTTTAGCCCTCCACCCTTAGCCTTCCCTGGCATGTAAGCCCTGTAGATGTTCTTGCCCTTCAATCTTTTCGACGAGCCTGGCTTGATAGTGTGAACTTTCTTCAGCATTGATCCGACTCTTACTTGAAGCTCAATAGGGTTGTCACTCAAGTTCCAAATTCTTGTTCCTGAACTGGATACTTGTGCATGAGCCTTGCAGTTGTTGAAGCACGTGATGGCAGAAAGCAAGCACATACCGCGCATTTTACCTCGGAACTAACGCGATTTCATCAACTTTATGCTAATGAAGATTCATGCTTGTTAATATAGATGTGAATGGTATAGGGAAGGTTAGTTTTACATCAATTTTCAAGAGTACTAGGATGAACTAGTTGGTGAAGGTTGAATTCTTGAAGAAAAGGAAGTTTTTGGTAGGGCCTAATTTACAATTTCTAGTAGTGGTTGATGAAAGAATTTAGCATCTGAGACTTGGAAAATGCAGGTAGGCAACTACCTTTTCAAGTTGTTTTATTGTCAAGAAAAGGAAACGAGTATAGTGCACTTAGTGGTAATACCCTACCATTTATGTAGCTGAGATCTCAACAATGTATTGTTAGGTCGCGAATATATATTTACCATAAATGTTAGAGTTGGCCAACATTTGCTAATGTTCACATCTGCATTGTGATGTTACACAAGTCAAACGTTAACGAATACGCAATTTAACTCGACTCGTCAAGTTTAAAGTGCAACTCGCTTAATAAAATATATAACCATTAACCAAGTCGAGCTCAAGATATATTTCGTGCTCGTTTACCGAGCCAAGTTAGGCATAACACAAATAAAACTCATCAAGGCTTGTCTTTTATTCCATCTTTAAGGCTTTTATATTGATTTTTAAATTTTGTTAATGGTACGGAGTTTGAGTTAGTTACAAGTCACACAAACTCGCCTCGTGTAACAGTGCAACACCACTATCCATCGTGATCATAAATTCATAATCAATGTATCGATGTGATTCAGATAAGGTAATAAAAGATAACCTGTCTATGCACAAACCAATTTAGAGCAAAATCTCTGATATGTAAAGAACTGAACTATATGTTTATCCAAAGAGTATACATATCGAAAACGAAATGTTTCCAAACCTGAGCTATCTCTCGAGATTGATTGATGTATAATCTTTTGCTACTGTACAGTAGATGAATATGAAGCCTCGCTTAAAAAAACATCCAGCATATCGACATATTTGGCCCTCTTAAGCATTAGAGATACAAATTTACAGACTCAGGCTGAGTTATTTTTCGTGCGAGTCTTGAGGGGTATCGATCTTGATTATAAGAGGCTGGTGCATATTAGATTGCTCAGTAACAATGGGTAATATTGGCGCTGTTTCCTCATCATCGTCCAAATCTTCATTTTCAGCAAGTGCTTTTTCTAAAGCAGATTTTGCAACTCTCATGACACAAATTATTAGTACCACTGCAAGCAAGAATCAAAACACTCTGCAAGTCAGCATGATAATCAAAAGCCAAAGATCAAATGCAAATTCAAATTCAATACTATCCCTCTACAATCAATAAACATCACTGACAATCTGAGTATAATTGACACTCACCAGAAACGATAAGGCCCAAGATAATAAGTGCCTGCACCAGAGGAGAGGTTTGAGTCAAAACAGCACCAGCATAGCACTGGACTTGAAGATAAACAACAGCAAAAAATTATCTTATGCGAAATGAAAGCAATTTGATGGAGCCCGTTTATCATGATCTCAGGCACAAAATTCCTGGAATAAGTCTGATCATAACAGAAAATCGAAAATCTGGTAGTTCTCACATGACTCTTAGAGCAGAGTCGCTTTCTGAGATCCTAAAATATTATGGATTAAACCTACCCCTAATAGAGTGATTCTCATAATGGCCGATACAAGCAGTAAAAACACTGTAGGTAATCGCTATCACAGGTCAATGTAAAACAAAACAGGTATCCAGAGAGCTCCTCTCACCCAGCGTGTTTTAGAGAATTCACTCCATCCATGTGTTACATCAGAAAGATCCTTTAATGTTGTCCCAACATAAACCAGAGCAAAAGTCATTGGCTGCAAGAAAAATTTATGGAACAGTGGTGTCATCTATAAGGAAGCCTTTTACCATACAGACAAATTGACATATGTGCATCTTTTCAATGTAACGTAGAAAGTTTGGAAGTTAATCTTTTTAAATAGCCAAGAAGGCTCGAACATAAAATTACTAGATATGTATTAATAAGCACATACCATCATGCCTAACCATGAGGCCAGCATGTATTGGGCTATTGGGACTGGAGTCACGGATAAGAGGTAATTCAGCATGTTAAATGGAAGTAAAGGAACGAACCGGAGCAACAACACAATCTGTTATCAGTGACACAAGATAAATTCAGGTCAATACATGTCAAGGACATGCAAAATAAAGAAAAAGGAAAAGAACTTGCATTGGTTAAGACTAAAGAATATTTGAGTTTTAGGTTTCTAGCAGAAAATATTAAGTAGGAATGTAGGATTAGTTTAGAAAAAGTTTACTAAATATTGAGACTTTATAGGAGAGTATAATCCTACAGTCGTTATAGTAGATTCCATGTCTGAATCTTGGGGTTGTGTTTTATAAGTGCACCTTACATCTTTGATTTATTTACTGAAGCAGTTGAGTCACTTGTAAAATTCTCAAACTACAATTAAATCGCCTTGCTCAAAGAAATTAGGATCCAATTATTGTTTGCTATAAAAATTCCAGAAAAAGTAGCAATGGGTTACGCAGATATCATTGTTGTACTTTTGATTCCTGACATACTACATATATGATGAAATTGAGAGTGCATGTGCATTTTTATGCTATCAGGACAATTAAGCAAACAAATCCAATTACACTACCAAGAAGCAGCAGGGTTAGCAGTTCAATACAGAAATCACTAATTGCACAGATATTAAGAAGAGACAAACCTTAAACCCTGATCTTCGAATCGCAATTGCAACCGCTCGGAACTTCGGGTAGTCTCTCAATTTAGAGATAACAAATGACCTCCCTATCTGTTCATTTCGGACAGGAAGCACACATAATAAATAAATTACGCTCCACAGCAGTTCATAAAGGTGGATTAGACATAGGTGAAGTAGCAATAACTTTGAATGTGAATTAAAATTCAGGGAGAGTTTTTATTGCTCTTCACTATCACTTGTCTGCTTTTTAGGATATATTATGAAGATTTTCAGTATTTCCTATCCCCAATTCTTTGGGGAGGAAGCATTTCTCTCTAAGATCAAAGCAAACAGTAAAAACATGATTTCAGTTCTCTTTTGCCACAAGTACCAAAAGCCCCCAAAAGCAAGTAGTAAGTGCTTTCGAGAAGCACTTGTGACCACGCCCTTAATTACGAGGAGATAATGATACTGTTTACTAGATTAAAACTTACTGTGCGCCCAACAAGAAATGCAGCTGTAGCACCTAACGTAGCACCAATGGAATCAGCCACAAAACCAACAGGCAGGCCAAAGAGGTAGCCACCGCCAAGCTGAAAGAAATAAACACCTTAGAAGCTAGAAAGGATATAGAAACCTCAGTCCGTAAGCAATTGATAAGCAATTGATTTCAGAATATCAATCATATTTCCATATACATGAATATATTTGGTGAAAATTTAAGACCAGGGGAACTTCATCAACCTGTAGAGAACATTTTAAGGAATCATGTTCTACTACAATTTATGCACACACATTGCTACAAACACAAGAGCATAAATTGGTACATACATGTGTCTTCATTTTCTTCCTGATTAGATGCAATCAGAATGGAAAAGAATTTTATTGAAGCATTTGCTCTGTACAATTTGCTATTATAGATAGTAGTAGAAGATGATTGTTCAGGGGGAGGGGGGGAGTCAATCTCTTGTAGCTGTCTCCATAATATATATACTTATTATATACTAATTACACCTTTATATGTGATATATTACCCTTAACAGCCTGAATTATCTCAAAATAAGCGTGTGAGTTGACAAAAGACTATAATAAGAGGATAGTGAGTTGATTAATAACACTAGTGGAGTAGTCGACATGCAGGGTGGAACAAGAATAGTCAGATACAAAGATACAAACTAATAAATAAAGACAAGCTTTGAATAGCTTGTGCCAGAATGTGAAATCATCTGTCCATACTTGTAAATAAGAAATACAATTTAATAATCGGTTCATGGAGAAGTATATTAATCTTTACCGTGAGAACTGAAGCTGGGACTGCCAACACTGTTAAAGGAATGTATGCTAGAGCTCTGCAATATTCACAACCATGAACTGTGTAAGTTGGAAAAGAAATGGACTGAAACATAAAGTTTGCCTATTAGGGGGGAAAAAGAGTCAATAATGATACATGAAAGCAACAATCTCCAGGTATGGGTACCATTCCTGGATATGACAAACTAAAGCATGCAACGATAAGTCCATACCTCAAAATTTTAAAATCACATGATGAGACTTGAGCGAAATTTCAGTCAAACTAGAATTTTTCTTTTTTATTTCATGTTTTGAGATACTAATCTTTGGTATGCATTTGATGTAGTCACGAATCAGGTATGTGTTCAGCTACAATGATCATTTATTTGTATTTCACATTTGAATCATCTTGATCCTTGTCTTACATGTTCAATTGTTCACAAGTTCGTATAACGCTCATACCCCCCCCCCCAAGGTTTACACACAAAATACTCAACACATTACTGCACAGGAATTTAATGGCTAGTGCTTCGTTAGGATTAGGTAATGCATTCACTAGTTTAAAGTTACCAATCTGATAATGCAAGGTGAACCCATAAACAACATTGATTTCTCAACTTCATCTATTCGGAAAGCTCAAGTACACCAGTAATCCAGTATTACATACTTCAGCTAGCATCTAAAATGCCAAACAAGAAAAGTGAACAATGCTAATGTCTTTCAGCAACAAGACATAGATAGGATCATTAATTTTACTTACAGAACCAGAGGACCCCATGCACCAAGATCTTGCTCTACCCAAACCAAGAAATCCTTTAACATCTGCAAGGGGAAAAGGTTACTCAGAAACAGGTTAAACAAAGGCAAGGTTGAAGATCTTCCACTATTTCAAGCAAATTCAACGCAGGCTGCTTTTGATTGATTCATGTACCTTTCATAAAGCACAGTCATCAAAAGAAAAGTTTAACATTATAAAGAAGTCATCTACATAAACTCTTTTAGATTTCACCATTTCCAAAAAAGGGCAATGTGCAACAAGAATTCATTCGAAGCCAAAAGGAATTCTCAGTTGCCATTATAGGTTATCAAAACTTACAAGCTTCGCCTTCAACAAGAAAATTCTCTGGCCTATCCTGATTCCTGAGGAATATCACTGATTGTTACAGCACTAATCGTTTAATGGACATGAGCAATATTACTACAAAATTATCTTTACAGGAGCCCCTGATTCACCCAACAAATGGATCAATATAATTTACTATATATTCAACTTAGAGATTATGAGAAACAGCCTGCTAGGTCAACCAATCTCTTTCCCTCTCCCATAACACCATTTTCGTCTCAACATTTCCACACTTTAATCACTTATCACTGTACATCAATAACTAGTAGGCTCTTAGAGATTGATTGGCTAATGATTAAAATCCGGCAAACTCAGTAAAAAACACCTAAATTTTTCCTTAATTCACAGTTTCAACTCTATATCAAACACTCTCTTATTAACTCCAAAATACCTAAATTCCCCGTTTACAAATCTAACGGAAGTTTCTTCAAATTCAAATTCAGTCGAATAATCCAGATTACACCCAGTATCATTATTCACTCCAAGAACCTCGA
Organism: Plantago rigida; assembly: GCA_036897825.1. NCBI lineage: Eukaryota > Viridiplantae > Streptophyta > Magnoliopsida > Lamiales > Plantaginaceae > Plantago > Plantago rigida. The sequence goes on along the minus strand of JAYMSR010001075.1, from coordinate 823 downwards.
ATCAACTTCACAGTAACATAGCCCATCATTCTAACAAGCATGATCAAGATGCGGTTCAAAATGCCCAATAGGAAATGAAAACAAGCAAAGTCCCACAGTACCAAATTACTCAAATTACGAAAACAAAACTTTACAAACTGTTGAAAGCACTATCCAATAAAACCCAGAAAAAATAATGGAGACCTGTTCCATGGGTAGAGTGAAGCAGGCAACTACAATAGCAGCAGCAAGCGCTGAAAGCAGACATATCTTGAGGAGATTGAGCCATGTGAATTTGAAATCCATGACAATGGAATAAGGGGAAAAGACCAAGAGCTTCTTGCGCCAAGGCCTGCAAGCTTCGTCTTCAGGGTCCTCGGGTAAAGCTTCTTGCTTCACTGATAAGCGAGGCCTCAAATTGATACCCCCTAAATTTGCCAGATTGAATCTTTCTCACCGATCAAGAAACAAAAACAAACCCTCTTCCACAAATGCAATCAATCAATCATCCAAAAGATTGAACCTTTTAGCACATTTGTGGTCAGATGGCTGCTAAAATGGCTTCAATTCTGAGTTCAATCAATTGTCTTTCGCTGCACAATTTCTGCTGTGATTGTGATTTTTGTGTTGTTTAGCTACTAAGATACGATAAAGGTCAAGAAAACTACGACAAATTACGTACTACGCCTCAACGCGTTTCGATTATAAAGATCTTGGATGACAGAATTCAATCTCCATTTTAATTAAGATAATACCATCCTTCAAATATAATTGAATCCAACACAATTTTATTTATACTCTCTTTCAAAATTCTATAAAATTTTAATTTATATTAAATATAAAT
>JAYMSR010001074.1:0-11252 GCA_036897825.1 Plantago rigida | reverse complement strand
ACCAGATCCCCCCAACAAACAGCCTAATAACAAAAAAAAACCTGACATTTAAACAATAACGGATTGGTCCAAAATCGAATTTCACAGTTGACCGGATCCTAAATTAATATCCACGTGGATTTTCTTTGCTGACTGGATATTGCCTTTCGTTTTCATCCCTTTCGTTCTCATTGTTGTTGTTTTCTTCTCCATCCCAGAACAGAAATTAATAAAGCTGCTTTTCTAGCTCCAGAAGGTGGTTATCCATCATCGTTTTCTTCTCCATCTGCTTATCCTGCGCCTCTCTCCGCCACCTCCTACGCCGTTTCAGTAACACTTCCGGTCAGCTCATTCGTTTCATTGACAGAAACTTCAAAATGCTCCTCCTGTTCGAAACTCCAGCTGGTTTCGCCCTTTTCAAGGTCCTTGATGAAGGCAAGCTCTCCAAAGTGGAGGTAATTTGCATTTACCTTTCTCTTGTGAATCAATTTTAGTGTTTTGTCTTTAAATTAGCTGTTTTTGATGTTCTGTTTTGGTACTCTGTGTTGCAGGATTTGGGGAAGGAATTCGTGTCTTCGGATTCCGCGAGAAAGGTCCTTAGTTTGATCCTAACTTGTGATTTTCTATTTTTTTTGTTAGTTGTAGAAATTACTAATTTACTACTGTGTTATTGAATTGAATCGATTATGTGAAATTTTGGCTGTGGCGGATGCCAAACTTGGCAGCACGATCAAGGAAAAACTAGTGAGTTGGCGAATCATTAGTCTATAGTGGAGTTGAAATAGTTTGTTTTCTTCATTTGAATGTGTTGAAGTAAAATGAAGCTGATGTTTGTTAACAGCAAATTGAATGTGTTCACAACAATGCTGTCATGGAGCTCATGAGAGGGGTGAGAAGCCAACTGGCAGAACTTATATCTGGTCTTGCCGTTCAAGATTTGGCTCCAATGAGCTTGGGTTTGTCTCACAGCTTGTCTAGATACAAGTTGAAATTCAGTCCTGATAAGGTTAGTCTCCTTGAGCTTGCCAGCACTTGTGTGGTCTGTTGGTTTGTTAAATGAGATTTTTTTTAAACCTTTTCCTGGTTTAGTTCTTAATACGTAGAATAATGTTGCAAGAAGCTACCCCCTGACCTTAATTGGAACCTGATGGCTCATGGTACTGTTTGTTCTGTATTAGATCCTGTGGGGAGCATTACTCGGATAAACACTTGCCATTTTAGACAAACTTGGATCGCCACATTTTGTTTCACAACATTATGAAGTTGGTGTTGCTTACTATGTCCTTGATTTGCAATATTTTCCAGGTGTTATGTTGGAATTTTATGTTAAATATCATTATGTGCTTGTCGATTTTTGTTCTGCTAAATAAATTTGCTGGAACATTTCCAGCTGGATCTTGTTTGTATTGGAATAAAACTAGCCCATTTGAGGAATCTGTAGTGAAGTGAATCTGTTAGAATACTGTAAGTAAATTCAGTTTTGTTGAATCTGAATTATGTAAACGTACCACTCTCACTGTTGCTTTGAACGCTAGTATGTGAATATGCATTTTGTTCCTTTGTTCCTGATGATGAATAATTGCAATGGTTAATATTTTATTCTCACTTCACGAGTTATTTCTTGTTTTTACTCTAGGTTGATACAATGATAATTCAAGCCATTAGTTTGCTTGATGACCTTGACAAAGAGCTCAACACATATGCGATGAGAGTTAGGGAATGGTATGGCTGGCATTTCCCAGAACTAGCAAAGATTATACAGGACAATATCCTTTATGCGAAGTCAGTGAAGTTTATGGGAAACAGAACAAATGCTGCAAAACTTGATTTCTCTGAGGTACAGATTCCGGTTGCTTGATCCCCTGTTATACATCCTTGCCATTATTGTGACAAAATCCTAGAGCTCGAATAATTAAGTAAAAAAGTAAACAATTTTGATTTTTCTAGCTGATGGAAATTTATTCAACTGGATAGATTTGCGTCATCCCAAGTAAAGTAGGTTTTCGTGCAGTTACTGTGGAATTCTCTGTTTACTAAACCTAATTTTTTGAGCTGAAGTACATGAATTTAATTTTGCAACGAGCTTAAAATCTTAATATTGTCTTATTATGTCATGTTGGCTCTTCTCTGCTAGGAGTACATGTAAAAAGAAGTCATATGCCTCGTTTACTATGTGCTAGCATTTTATGCTCCATTTCACTCTTTTTCTAAAGAAGAGGCAACAGAGATTCTCATGCAGGTCCAATTTTGTTTATCTAGCATGGCTTTCAATTTAGGTTTCTGCCTGTTGCTTGATTTCTGCTATCTGTCTATTTAATGAGCTAGTAATTAGTTAAACATAAAAGCCAATTAATATGTAGGCAGAGTATGAATCTTTATTCTTATGTTTATACTCCCATGCATAAATCCTTCATAGATACTTCCGGAGGAGCTTGAGGCAGAACTAAAAGAGGCGGCCATGATTTCCATGGGAACTGAAGTTAGCGAGATAGATTTGGAAAACATCAGAGATCTGTGCAACCAAGTTCTCTCTCTTTCTGAATATAGAGCACAGCTCTTTGACTACTTGAAGAGCAGGATGAGCACAATTGCCCCAAATCTTACAGCTCTAGTTGGCGAACTTGTCGGTGCCCGTCTGATTGCGCATGGGGGCAGCTTACTTAATCTGGCTAAGCAACCTGGAAGCACAGTTCAGATACTTGGAGCAGAGAAGGCTCTATTCAGAGCACTCAAGACAAAACATGCAACTCCCAAGTATGGGCTTATATATCATGCTTCTTTGATTGGTCAAGCAGCTCCAAAGCACAAGGGTAAAATTTCAAGGTCTCTTGCTGCTAAAGCGGCTTTGGCGATTCGCTGTGACGCTCTTGGAGATGGTGAAGATAATTCTATGGGTTTGGAGAATAGACTCAAGCTTGAGGCCCGGCTAAGGAACTTAGAGGGCAAGGATCTTGGTCGCTCTGCTGGGTCTGTGAAAGGCAAACCGAAGATTGAGGTTTATGACAAGGACCGGAAGAATGGATCTGCAGGGTTAATTACTCCAGCCAAGATCTACAATCCAGCTGCCGATTCAGTTATTGGATTAGCAGACTCGTTGTCTGAGAAAGATATTGATGAGGGAAAGTCTAAGAAAAAGAAGAAGAGTAAGAATGATTCTGAGGATATCGCCGTTTCAAATGGTGCCAATGGTGCAGAGCCTGAGGCCAAGTCAGTTGGAAAGAAGGAAAAGAAGAAAAAGAAGGATAAGAGTGATGATGTCGGAGAGAAGAAAAAGAGAAAACACGCAGAATCTACAGATGAGCAAGAGGATGCCGATGCAGGAGAGAAGAAAAAGAAAAGAAAACATGCAGAAAATGACGGAGAAGGTGATGCCGACAACTCAAGCAAAAAGAAAGAGAAAAAGAAGAAAAGGAAATCTGAAGATTAAGTGCTTGTTAGATATGCATGCATGAGCAGCAGCAGGTACAATAGTTTAAGGGTTCTGTAAAAACTACTAGAAACTATGCTTTTTTATTTGCCACCATGTTCTTCAACTTATTGCTTATTTCTCTAGCAAGCAGTGAATGGCCTTGTTATGCAATGTGTACTTTCCTTCATAAAATTGTGATTTTAATCCATGGACCATGGTACTAACTGGACTAATGCAATCCACCAATTTTACAAGCAGATTATGAAAGTTGAGCCCATCTGTAGATATTAGAGGTTGATCTTCATTGGTACACTAATCGGGTGATGGTGGTTAGATATGTCGTGTAAGTTTAACAAGTGGTGTTTTACAAGTCAAGTATCTCATCAATAGAATGAGCTAACTTTTTGAGTTTGAGGTTGACCCGGCTCGTTAATAGGAGCTATTTTTTTGAGGCTGAGTCACAATGAGTGGGCTCCAGCGGTCGAGCCAGTTTATTCAATTTGAACTTCTGCCGAGTTTGTTATTGGAAAATACATAATATATAATTAATCGAGTCTGATCGAATATCAATAAGTTGAACTCCACTCGACTTATTAAGAAAATACACAGAAAATTCAGCTGGAGCTTGAGACTTAATGAGCTCAACCTGAGAATGCTCGACCATGTGACATTTGAAGGTGTAACTTTATGTTTATCATATTCTTCAAACACTTATGCATACAACTTTTATCTATAGATTTTAATAAAACATCTTTAGAACAATCATTAATACTTGGTGGTTAATATAATACCTCTAATCTTCTATAGTACTAGTAATAATTAATCAAGGAGAAAGAGCATTTAAAAAAATGTATTCTACCTTTTGAATTTTCAAATATTCCCAGTACCCCTATTTCCAATTCCAAATCTGTGCCATTTTATAAAATTTCCTCATTCACAGTTGGAGACAAAAGAAGCCAACTATGAACCATTGAATCAATAGCCTTTTACGCTACCTTTTTCAACTTCCCTATTTTTTATGATCTTGTCAAGTTAAACAATTAATTGAATAAAGTTTGAAATTTTAATACTATATTCCAAATAATTTCATATATTTTACATACATACATTATTAACTGTTCCACAAAACTTTATATAAAGTATAGAAAAAGAATCCGTTTCATACCCAAATTATATAGTTGGCATAATTTACTACTAAATGTACAATACTTTATATTTTAATGTTTTATTATTTATTTGAATTTTTCATCAAAGACTATGCGTCGATCCTGATATATGAATATTTTCCGAATGGAATGAGTACTAGATTTAGAGTTTTTTTAATTATTCTACTACTTGAAATAATATGACATGTTAATCATGTGCACTAATTATTGTTGGAATGTAACGATGACAATCTTGATGCTATAGTTAACGAATATGGTTAGAATCCAAATCTAAAATGGTACATAAATACCACGAATATCACTTTTATGAAATTAAGATTTTTGACAATCATACCATGTAATAAGTATGTTAAAATGACACTTTATGCAAAGCAGATTTTTCGCAACCTTAAAAATTATAACATAGTAGATCTTAAAATTACACGTATGTGTAATCACCCTTGATTTTTTGCACAGTAGCTCTTCGACACCTAAATTATGTAAAAGTCGGTCGTATTTTTTTTTTAAGAATCAACCACTATTGTCCCATGTGGATACAAGAAAAGTGGTACATAAGATTGGAGTCGTCTGGCCGGGGAATATGTGGCAATGTACGCGATATGGCATTCATTTATTGTGAAAAACCTTGCTTCCACTGGATATTCTCTTTTAACTAGCTAAGCAACACAACTTATGAGTATGATCGTGGATATTTTATTCTGAACGGATTCATATTTTGTAGTTGTTCCTTCCTATAAAAAAAATAAAAATTGTACACATGATTATCAAACTACATGAGGTCCACCAATATACCATCACCAAAAAGGTATATGCATGGGAAATTAAGGCGTAAAAAAGGGAAAAGTATTAATGCATATATACATGACCTTTGATCATCGATCCCTTGTTATGTTCTATGTTCATGTTGCTTACTTTTGTGTCAATTCAACCACAAGTCCTCTGTAAAATAAAACTCTAATGGTATGGCACATTTGACCAATACCCGGTATACATGCAATGATTTCAAATTTAGAGGTTAATCGTACTCTGGCTGGCAAGCAAATGACCAGGAATCTGAGATATGAAATAGCTCTTTATCCCACCATCTCGATCATTTTGCATTTTCTTCATTAAGCCTCTCTTTTGCTCTTCCAAGAAGTTCTAATGTGTCTGTGTGCTTTGGATCAAGACAAAGAGCTGCCTCACAATCCCGGACAGTCGAAACAAGATCACCCATCGAATCATGAAATGCTGCTCGAAGATGTAGTAACTGTAGGTCTGGCTTAAACGTTAGAGCTTTTGAAAGCTCTGCAATGGCCTCGGCTTCCTTGTGGTCATCCATTAATACTGGAACAACATAGCACATACACATTACTAGTTCAAGTATAGTTACTAGTAGATGATAAGTTGTTTGATAATGTAGCTGATATGAGTTGATCGAGATGTACGTAATTGTTTAGTATATTAGGTGGTAATTGTTTAGTATATTAGGTGATAAGTTTGATGATAGACAATATGATGAAATAGATGGAACATGATCCTAAAACTCACCAGCCGCACGGTAACGGTATGGATATGTCCTCAGAGGATCTAGACTTGTCGCCTTTTCAAGATCACGTTTCGCCTTGTCACGATCACAATACTCGGAACGTTTTTCATAAGCTGACGCATTATACTGGGCTTTTTTTATCAACTTTGTCATTTCAGCATATGCAGCACTTCTCTGGTTTTTTAGATGGTAAACACGTGCCAAACCTTGATGTGCCCTTGTATGTTTAATGTTCAAGGCGCTCATGTAGCAATCCACAGCATGATCTAACTTATCGACATCTACGTATATACTCGCCAAGTTACTCAATGCCTGCGCAATCCTTCATAGATGTCAATGACTGGTTAATTTGGGAAAGAACAATTACGTAACAATATAAGAACGGGTACCTACCTGCCCTTTTCTAAGGCCATCAGAAGGGCACCTAAGAGCTTCCTGGAGAAGTTTGATAACATAGAGCGAAGATTCAGAATCAGTAGTTGTTTCAGACATAACATATGCTTTTAGAAAAAATGCTTCGAATGATCTCTGGACAGCAATGGACTCTTCTGCTTTTGCAATTGCTTCTTCACGGTAACCTGTATCATATAAAACCCAACCTTCATAGACAAGTCTTTCATGCTCAGATGCCGCATGGTTTCGAGCCATTCGCAAACTTCTCATGGCAGCTTTATGACAGTTTAATCTGTACCAACACACATAGTTTGATACTTACTATCAAAATATGCAACATGTATAATAAGTATTTACTATTTGAGTACGGTCGATCCATACCGTAAAAGGAGAAGAGATTGTCGAAACTTTAAGAGGCTTTTTTTAGGATCATTAGCTAACATGTGGTGAACAACAGCCAAAGATCCAATATCATCTACAGACGACCATCGATCATACAATTGCATCCAACAATCCGCCTGATTATACTGCTGGACATTATGATGTAGAAGCGCAACTAACTGCTCGGCTGGCAACTTCCCGTGAAACATCATATAGTTTGGATCCAGAGTTAGAAGCGCACGGACATCTCGCAAAGTTGCATCATAGTCCTCTTTCAGAATTAGGATCCAAGCACGAAGTTCCAAACAGTCAGGAGACACCTTGAAACTGATTATCTTGCCAATCTCAGATATGGCACGATCATACTTGTTATCAATTTTTTCATCTTCCACAATCGACACAGCTCTGTATTTGTAAGGGTACAAAAGAGTCGGGTCTATCTCAGTAGCTGTATTCAAATCCATCAGTTTCTCCTTTCCATTACTGTACATGGAACGCTCTTGATACATCCAACCGCACGGCGTGTAATCAGATATAAGAGAGCTCATTAGCTTGTAGGCCTTGTACTTGTGGCCACGCTTGTATTTCGCTCTTGCCACACCAACTAACGAATAAACATGCCCGACTTCAACTGCTGCTTCAAACCATTTTTGAGCATCTTTGTATTCCTCTCTTGCCAACATCACACAACCTAACTGGTGAAACGCGAGTTGTTTTTGCCAATTCTCATTCGCACACTCTCCCATCCTTTCTAGTAGCATTACTGTCAAATTTGCTTTCATGTCTTCTTCCATCGCTATCTGGCTTAAGAAATTGTACAACACGAATGAAGCATGCCCTACAACTGCTAGTCTCTTTCTAGTTTCTGCACAACAAAATAGTCTCGTCACGTTTGGATTATGCATCGATCCTGGAAGTTCCCTTAAGAAAACTTGCAAGCAAGCCCCAACTAAAAGATACGCAGCCTCCTCCAAACCGTACTCAATGAGTAGAACAGCACGGTCCATGTCATCAACAAGAGATGCTAAAAAAGAATCGCAAGCAGCCTTCATCTCATCACAACAAAACCTATTAGCGAATGATAACAACTCCAAAACCACATTTGGCTCAAGGGAAATCAAACTCTTTGTCCTGCTGAATACTTCAGCAGCTTTCATCGCGTTAAGTGAAAAACCATTATGCGAAAAGTATACACTATCCTTTCGTGATTCATTGAATCCACCATACAACATTGTTTTAAAAGGTTGAGACAACGAGGCGATCTTAAACCTATTGCACTTCACTTCATCGTCTCCAATGCAGAACCTAAAATCGCAATCATCGTCATCAGCATCATCAATATCATCATCAACATTGCCTTGACTAGCATAAGTCGAGCATTCCTGTTCTTCGACATCCACACCCTTATCCTTGCAAACTCGTGGACACGAACAAGGATCATTTGCACACTCAGGATTATACCCTGACTTCAACGCTTGCTTCGGACATTCCATGGTCCAACCACAACAATCCAAACCTGAAACGCCGAAAAACTCATCCTCCCTCCTCTCAAACCTCAACCAAGCCGAAAGAACAATCTTGGTGTGCACGTCAACCGCGTGCTCCCTAGCTGACCTAAGACACCTTCTAAACAGTTTAGGGTCAGGATAACCCCTGAAGATGGCACATTGTTCCATACATGCTGCGGACCGTTCGAACTCAGGACGATTCTCAAGTCTCCTATAAACATCAGCTAAAAACTCCGTAAAATCAATAAATTTAAGACAAGAATCAATCGGAGGCTCGATGGAATCCGCTTGCGGGATACCGTAAATCGAAAGGGCCTCTGCTAATGCAGTTAGATTATTAATCTCATTGTTGTTAACTTGAGAGAAACTGTGATTGCGCCTATGAGATTTGGACCTAATCGATCCAACCCTTAAGTCCCATTGTTGGAAGAACTTCTCGCTCACACTAGGACCTCCAAGGCCCCCGCTAATGGGGTAGAGTTGGGGGCCTTTGCACCCGCCATCCACCATTTTTAAACTACGCATTGTGTTGTAAAAGTGTTGCTGCATTTTATGAAGTCACAATGGCAATAAAATTGACAAAAAGGGTATGAGGAAAAACATAAAAATGTATGATTTTTCTTTAAAAAAACTGCAAACACCACTCTTGATCAAGAAAATATGGGAAATTAATGATGTGACAACCAAGAAACAATGGTGTTGCAGGAATTTTTGTTCCTCCTGAAATGGAAAACTGGGCTGTCAAAATTGTGAAAGAAAAAATAAAATGGAAATTAAATGAAAAAAAGAAGGTGTTTGATGATGGTGGTGGCCGATACAAACGAACGACCACTTCCTTTGTTTATTCTTTCTCTTCCTAGATAGAAAAACTAAAGTAATATCTAATTATAGTTTCTAATAATAGTTTTCTACTGCTTTGTTCCGTGTTCAGATAGCGTAAAATTCCTTTAATAACGGAGAGCCACTAAACATGAAAGGAGAATCAATAGAAAATTCTTAATCCATAGCTTAAGGATATATTAATTGATTGATTAATTAATTAATTTCTGTAGAGGGGGTTCAAAAGTTTGTTCATGCACATCTTTTAATTCTGTCCTTGAATTTGACAAATGATGTTCCAGAAAGTGATCAATGGGCTACTAACTAAGCTAATGTACATGGCAATTAACGGTTACGTGTGAAGAATTTTACCGAAATGTATGTGTTGGACGTGACACAAATATACCTGTAAGATTTCGAACATTTCATTTTTACCAATTCCAAAGAATGTGTATCTCCGAAATGAAACCAAATTAATTTGCAGTAGCCAGTAGAGGGGTGTAGCTAGCCCGAGTTAATTCAGTCTAGGCGAGGAGGATTTTAGTGAAACAAATTAATTGGTAATTTTAGTTAGAAGAAATAGTCTATTGCAAAAATTACGTACTACTAAGAACTAAGAAGAATGTTGACAAACAATTGGCCATCTATGGCGCAACTATTGAGCGGGCTGAATACAAAATGGCTCTCAAATGGCCCAAGCCTCAGTAGATGATGGATCAAGAATTACAGGACGATATGATAAGTTAATTCAGACAATTTATTTTAAATAAATATACTTAATTTATTTTTATATACCATTTATATTTAGCAAATCGCTGACTTTTTTAATTTACTAACTAGTTTATCAGTGTCCTAATTGATTACCGGTAATACTAACAGTTAGATTTGCCGAAAATCTAGCTCGAACATAGTGAAGAGTGTAGTGAGAAACTTGTTTGATTTATGTTGACCTAATGACCTCAATCAACCTAATTTGACCCGAGAGCATGGGAAATTTCTTTTAACTTGTGACGTTGTTATCATGCGGTGCGGATCCTCTACCCTATTAAATACCCCATTCGTATCATTGGTCCATTTGTCACCATTTAACCCCAAATTGTTAGAAAATGATCTTATTTATGATAGCTATAACTGAAAAGTTTGAAGGATAAATGGGTCTTTTATAACCTCTAAAGTTAATGGTGTACTTCATAACATAATTAGTTAAAATTGTTACCTTAAACACATCTCATTAGATTGCAGAACTAGATCCATATGCAGTACTAGATCCATATGTTCTTTTGTCATCCATACTTTGTAATGTATGTGGAAATGGAATATTGTAGGGCTAAACCGGGTTATATTATACCGGTCTCGCTGTTAATGCATCTATTACTCAGAAATTATATGGGATCTACATGTATTTTTATATTGGTCACACACGATTACGATTGGTGAGTGGTAGGTGCATGAGGAATGAGAAAGGCATAGAAAAAACCAGCCAAACCATGCCTGCCCATGCCCCTAGCTGAGCCAAAGCCACTCACAACCGTGTACTTTGGTTGGCTCAAAGCATCTAGACGTGACTCCGGTTTTATTGGAACCAGTATAGTCTTGGCTAAACAATGTACTTTATACTATAAGTAATTGAATTTTGAGTAAGTCGTGAATAATTTTTTTTTCCCAGAAATTTAATTTGTGTACATTTTAATGGGTGGTGGTGGTGTAGTTCTGGATTTTCAAAAGAAAGAGAAAAATATAAAAAGAAAAAACAAGTACAAGTTCACCATCATATGTGATATATACATATGAGTCCGCTCCCACCTCTAGCCGAACCAAGGCGACTTACGACGTTCTATACATACACGTTATTGGAGTCTGCCCACAAGCATCATGGTCCGGCAATAGAACTCTTCTTATAATCAAGACTCCAGGTTGAAATGATGGGTCGGTCCGACCCCCACATTCCTCACCATGGACATATCTGCATTCTGGGGACTAGACTTCTAATCAAGGCAATATAAAATAAGTCCGTCCTTTACATTTGTCCGGTTGGAGTCTATAGACGGACTACCCCTGGTCTTGTCCTA
>JAYMSR010001073.1:0-11253 GCA_036897825.1 Plantago rigida | reverse complement strand
CCCCTAAAGATTTGAACAATCGTTTATTTTCTTGTTCAAATATCTCAAATACCCAAATGAATTTTGATCTCTAGAGGAATTAACACAATCTTATCGCCGGTGTTCATCCATTTGTGTTAGTTGTTACTGTTGAAACCTGATCTTTAACTTAACACCCTTACAAATTATCTGGAGACACATGCTTTCTTCTTGTTGAGTATTTGGTTTTCAAATAGGTTCAAGCGGAGAAGCTATATATAGAGATGGACTCAATTGAGAAGGGCATTGTAAAGCTCGTATCTGACCATGGTATCAAGTCACTTGTCATTGGAACAACATCTTATTCAAGGTATGAAACCGTCAATGACATAGCTGCTAGTTTCTTGACCCCGATACTTATAACTTAGCCCAAAATGATTAAGGATGCAGATACACACACGGGCACTCATAAGGGGCACACCAACCTTTACACATAATACATGATTCATCCTTTCCTCTCACCACCAGTTTGGGGCATTAGAAAAGTAACTGATTCAGCATAGCTTTAAGTCTCAACTATTAACACGGCAATTGACTAGAGCAAGACAAAAACGTCACAAGACTTGAAAGAAGATATTGTTAAATTTCTGCTCATCTAAAAGTATATGCTCAAGAGAACCTTTTATATTAATCTACTCCCTCCGTCCCAAATAAGCTGTACTATTTTGATTTTTTGCAGTCGATGAAATTCAATTTTGACTACGAATTAATCTTAAACTGTAATGGTGAAATACCAATTAAGTTATACTGCATAATGAAAATTTAAGATGTAAAGTTTCATTATGTAATTTAGTTGAAGTTCATTGACCGCAAAAGGTCAAAACTGGACAACTTTTTTGGGACGGAGGGAGTATATTTCTACAGATCGGAGAGGATCGCTGGTTTGAGCTAAGCCAAACTTCTTAACTCAAGCATTTCTTAATCAAGTTAGATGAGCTATCTTGCCGGAAACCATCTACTGTCTTATTTCATGCCTTCAGAGGCTAATAACTGGATTTTCATGCTTGATATCTTTCCCCCCTCAAAGTTACTGCAAACCGTAACTTTGTTTCTAGCTGATTTGTCTTATGCAGAAAATCTAGTTTGCCAATGATAGCGTGAGTAGTACAATGTACGCCTTCTCGCTTCTCTGAAGTCAGTGGTACACTCTACCTTTTGAATATACTTGGGTCTGGTATTACCACTATTCTTTTAATGCTGCAGAAGAACGAGAGAGCCCAAATATAGGAAAGCGATGCATGTTTCGAGCAGAAGCACCCATTTTCTGTCACATATCCTTTATATGTAAAGGAGTCCTTATACTTGCAAGGTATTTTAATGTTTACATCTGGAAATCGCATTGGATATCAAGTTAGGGTGAATTAGTATCATTCACTTGGCTGAGAAACTTTTCTTTTTTCCTAGAAAAAATATTGATAATAAATGAGTAAGATAACATGTGGTGTGGTCTATCATGAAGCACAATGCATAACCTTCAACCATCCCTCCATGTAATGTCATAAACAGTTTCATTATATCGCTCTCGTTTATGACTAAAATTTGTTAGGGAAAGGAACTTGGGTGGAAGCAATGTTGAAGTTGAGCTTCCAACTTTACAAGCAAGTCCAAATATTGGTACTGGGCAGTCCTTGAGCTCTTATTCGGTTAATGAAGGTCAAATGACACAGACATATTCTCGAAGTTCTGCATGGGATCATCGTAGGGTCAGATCTGACAATCATGTTATACAACTTTTAGCTACAAACAATGATGAGGTATCTACACCCTTCAATTTGGATCCAGAAGGGAATATTGACAGGAACTGGTCGTCAAGGAGAAGTCCTTCAGTAAGCTCACAGTTGTCAACGGGCTCGCATAGTGATATAACTTCGGGTTTAGCCCATTTGGCTTTAGTCCAAAGTCCCGGCAGTGATGGAAGTGAAATTCAGTTCGAGTCCCCTAGATTGCAGCAGAATGATCGTAATCACCACCGACTCTCTTCTGTTGCTTCCAGTATTGTAAGTATATTTGTGAAGCATGCAAAGTTCCTTTGATGATAGAACGAGCCCATAATGCATTATCTCTAGGAAAAAACCTTCAAAGTAAATGTACATGTTTTTTATTTTTGGGGAACAAAATGCTAAGTGTATTAATTTTTGTCTAGACTGCTCATATTGCGTTTGTATGCCTGACGTGTTTATTTATATTAGCAGGACGAGAACATGAATGATCAACTTCATGATAGTCTTGAGCAATTTGTGGCTGAAGCAGAAAGTTCACAAAGAGAGGCTTTACAGGAATCAATAAGGCGTAAGAAAGCTGAAAAAGATGTCATTGATGTTATGCCCAAAGTAAAGTTTCCATGTTCATTCCTTTTCCTCGTTCTTTTTTATGTTTTGTTTTTTCTTAATGTGTCGGATAACTAAAATTAACCTTGGATGATTATGTATGTGTACCGCATACGTGTATTTGTCAGCAAATAAATTAATATGTGACTTAACAATTAACTTTCTGCTTCCGCAACAAGCACAAATTTTTATTCTAATTTATAGTATAGTTGTGGGTTCATCTATTTCCTTTTCAGAAGGGCCTGTCCAATATTACCTGGCCAATTTCACTATACATATTTGAGTAAGAGGATTATCAAATTACCTTCTTATTGAAACTTGAAAGTATTCCTTAAATAATTAAATCTTGAGTTCACTTTTAGTAGTTTCCAGTCTTGTGGTTGATCTCCCTATCTTTAGGCATATCTACTATTCTTTTGTGGTAATTTAATTTGGCAGCTAACAAACTTTGGGCACTTTCTGTAATCATATTCCAGATTAAAGCATCTGAACTTATGTATGCTGAGGAGGTGAGACGTCGAAAGGAAAATGAAGAGGCTCTCGCAAGAGGTTCGGAAGAACTTGAGAAGATAAAATCTCAACTAGATGAAATAAAGGAAGAGCTAAGAGTTGCTGAAGAACATAAATCCTTGATGGAGCGACAACTTTTGGATTCTGATAAAACTATAGCGGAATTGGAACAGAAGATGTTTGCAGCTGTTGAACTGTTGACAAAGCACAAGAAGGAAAGAGATGAATTGCAGGTTGAGCGCGATTATGCACTCTGCATAGCAGAGGAGCTAAGAAGAGAACAAGCAGATGAGGCGTCAAGTTCATCAATTTCTCAATTCTTTTCCGAATTCTGTTTCTTGGAACTTGAAGAGGCGACAAACAACTTTAGTGCAGCTCTGAAGATCGGTGAGGGGGGTTACGGAAGTATCTTTAAGGGGAACCTTCGCCACACTCAAGTGGCTATTAAAATGCTGCATCCTAATAGCAGGCAAGGACCTTTGGAATTTCAACAAGAGGTAATTTCTCAGAGCCACAGATTAAAATTTTATTTATCATGTGCGTTTTGACCGGCAAAATATAATTAATCCTCTAAAACATTTATAATGCTGGGTGGCCAATGTACAGTTTGCCTATTATGTTTGTGGAGTGTGCTCTCAACTTCAAAATTATGTTCTAAGTGGCCTTGTGTGATGTGGGCAATTATTCGATCATTAGAGGTTGATTTGTGTCAGTGGGACACAGGATAATCTCATTTATTTCCCTATTTCATAAAATTTTCTTTTCTACATACCCAAAATTTATTGCCAAAACCTCCCGAAATTCGAGTAAATTATTGTAGCAAGAGATTTGGATATCTGTGGCAAAGTAGAATACAAGAACAAAGGAGGTTATTGCTGTGTCCACTTGACATAATGACCATCTGGCCATAAACCACCTGCGTGTGGATGGCATGGGGCTATAATTTTACCTGAAGGTGGAATTGGGGTTATTTCCCTCTGAATTTCAAAGTTTAAACTTTACAGGGCTTTTTGCTCATTTCACGAAGTTAGAGGAAACACCTTACATCTGAAAAATTATTGGAGTCTGAGGCAATTTTAATATTATAAACTTGATCAGATGCATTTGAAAATTGTAGAGTTTCAGTTCTTTTATATTTTGTTGTAGGTTGAGTAAGTTGAGGCATCCAAACCTTGTCAATCTGATCGTAGCCTGCCCTGAAGGTTGGGCTCTCATATACGAGTATCTTCCCAATGGAAGCCTTGAAGATCGCCTCAACTGCAAACACAATACGCCTCCTTTGTCATGGCAAACCAGGATCCGCATAGCGGCAGAGCTCTGCTCTGCTCTCATTTTCTTGCATTCATGTCAACCTCAGGGAGTTGTACATGGAGATCTCAAGCCTGCTAATGTTTTACTCGATTCAAACTTCACAAGCAAGCTTAGTGATTTCGGAATTTGTCGAGTACTTTCTCGAGATGAATTTTCAGAAAGTACGACGGAGTATTGGAGAACTGAGCTGAAAGGTAAAGAAAAACTGAAGCAAGAGTGTGGTTACTAGTTACCGTGATCGGTAACCCGCATTAGTTAGTAGCAATTGTTTTAGAAGAAACTAATGTTATAATTTTTACAAATCTATATTTATTACCAAAATATTCCATCCAGATACTAGGAAAATTTAACATCCTATAATTTCCTGATATCTTATTTATCTTTGTTGGTCATGGCAGGAACATTTGCGTACATAGACCCTGAGTTCATGTCCACAGGAGAGCTTACTTCAAAGTCAGATGTGTTCTCCTTCGGAATTATCTTATTGAGGTTGTTAACTGGAAGATCCGCTATGGGGATAACAAAAGAGGTCCAATATGCATTTGATAAGGGAAAATTAAAAGATTTGCTTGACCCAACAGCTGGGGATTGGCCGTTTGTCCAAGCAAAACAGTTGGCTCATTTGGCACTTCGTTGCTCCGACGAAAAGCGCAGGCATAGACCAGATCTCACTTCCGAGGTCTGGAGGGTACTTGAATCAATGAGAGCTTCATGTGGGGTTTCCTCTTTTCGCTTTGGTTCTGGAGAGCATGGCCAAATTCCGGCTTATTTTGTATGTCCAATATTCCAGGTTGGTGGAAAATAGTTGTCTTATCTTCTTCATCTTTTCATCACTCTGCTTTTATAAGTACTAATTAAATCTATAAACCTGAAAAACAATATTATGAAGAAGATTTTGAAGCGATTATACGAAAACCGTTTCTTTTTTCGATTATTTTTCTTTCTAATTCTCAACTTCAACCATTATAATAATTATTCTCAAACATCAATTTCATTGATGTTATAAATGTAGTTTCTTATGGCATGTATAATATAAATGTCTTATTCTTGTAATATATTGTTATTTCAACAATCAGAAATCTGTGTTACATTTTTCTAATCTATGCAGGAAAAGGTATTAGTGTTTAATATGGGTAGGGGTATCTCTGTAATTGTGCATCTAATAGCCCTTTCGAACTTGTAAACATTACATTTTATATTCATTGCCAGTTGCATTTCACCAAGGCTGGAGGCTCATCTATAATTTTTATGAAGCTAAAACTCCTAGCTTTGGACTTCCACTCGCTACATTTTTTACTGATGTGTTTGTCTACAACATTGTAACCCGCTTTTGTTTTAACCTGCCATAACCACTGCAAAACTCTGTTATTTGCAGGAAATCATGCAAGATCCCGTGGTGGCAGCTGATGGATATACATATGAGACGGAAGCGATCAAAGGTTGGCTGGATGGTGGTCATGATACTTCTCCCATGACCAACCTTAAGCTTCCGCACTCCAATTTCATCCCTCACGCCCTCCGGTCTGCAATTCAAGAATGGCTTCAACATCCCTGAAGCATTATACTACTATACTTGTCCAGGTCAATGTTATAGGTATAATATCCATACTGTCCAGATTCATGCATTAAGTTGCTCTCGTATTGCCAATGTCTATGTGCTCGAACGAGATTCCATTGTTGCTGGTGCGTTGAAGGCAGCATGGTGGCGATTTTGGCCTCTGTATTGCCTGTTTGGGCCTCTAGGTTGTTACTTGGGTATGAAGAGCTTTTGTAGCTAGATGTTGTATAAAATTGCTTGTTTGTATTTCCTAGGTCTATTGTATGACAGTTTATCATCCATGAAACAGAGTTGCAGTAGTAAATTCACTTCTTGTGCCTGCTTTTTCTCGATATGGACCATTTCCTGTGTAGGGCTGAATCAACTGTGGAGTGATTTGTTGAAGCTTGGTTATGTTCATATGGATGTGACTGTGAGCTATAGGCCTATTCCCTATAAGCCTTTGTTTCTTACTCGAATAACCGAATGTGAATTGGCGACCGTACATCATTCACTCAGCTTTAAGGCTACCATAAGAATACATGGCACATCATGTTACCATCAGGTGAAAATGTATCATCTCCCTAGCAGCTAAAGGACGATGAAGAAATTTTATTACTGTGTATGGAAAAGAGAGTGGTAATATCACCATAACAATGACGGAAATAGAGAGCTTGTACATAAAATTGTGAATTTATCAATACACTCTGCTTATCAAGGTTTCAGTACCCCCTTGAAGTCCTAGGCTACAAA
Source organism: Plantago rigida (assembly GCA_036897825.1). Lineage (NCBI taxonomy): Eukaryota > Viridiplantae > Streptophyta > Magnoliopsida > Lamiales > Plantaginaceae > Plantago > Plantago rigida. The sequence goes on along the minus strand of JAYMSR010001073.1, from coordinate 4,797 downwards.
ACTGAATTAATTTCTTCAGTCTAAACTAGAGGAGACTCGGTTTCTTTTCAATATTCAATAATAAATTAGTGAGGCTTCGGCTTAAACCCATCAACAGCAAAGTTTCGTGTGGCAGAGGGAATTGCCAATCGAAGTCCCTCAAGTTCAGGTTCTGCGATTATCTGGCAACCCAAACGGGACCTGCAGAGAATTTTACCTATGTAAGTGCTGTAAAAACATAAAACGACTAAACCAATCCCAAACCAAGCAACCTACGTTTCGGTGAGGCCAAATGCAAGGTCCAACATGTCATTTTCCTCATCTGTTGGATCTGGTAACTTGTTATATTGCTCGACATCCTGGCAAAGGATGAAAGTTAAATTTGCAGAGTGGATCGCAGTGACATTTAAATCCATATGCATACTGGAGAATAAAGACTATTGGATCATGTACCTACTTGCGTAGAAAGTAGAAACAGAACACGCACACATTTACTTACCATTACAATGACATGACAAGTCGAACAAGCAAGTGACCCTTCACATGCCCCTGCAACAAAATCACGAGGCTCTCCTAACTTGCTGAAAATGCATATATTCATGAAACTGCCAATTGTTTGAATTGTGACTCTTTTGACCAAAATGATTCAGGTGATTATAGTTGAAGATAGATGTGGGCAATAAAACTTGAACAAGCTCATAGCAAGATAAAGATAAAAATAAAAAGATTACCTTCAAGATCTAAATCATTTTCATGCGCAGCTTCTAACATTGACATTCCGACTGGTACCTTAATTTGTGCCTCTTCTCCATCCTTGTCAACAAATGTTACATTTATTCTGCAAGGCCCATAAGAAATATACTGTTCCATTAATATTTGACTTTATATCTATGGCTGATTCATCATCAGCTGACTGCCATGCTCAATAAAGATTACAATTGTAATTCAGTTAACTACTGATGGCACTCAGAAGCAACTGCTTGAATAATTAATATAGAGAACTTGCTGCTAATTATGGCACAAAGAACATCATCAAGTCTGGACAATGTGAAACCAACAAAGCTATGCTTCAGTTTTACTGCCAGTGAACCAGCTTTTGCTTTGCACGAATATTTGAAAACCAGGGCTTACTTTTATCTAACCATGAGTCAACCTTTTCTAATGCTAAAACTTAACAGCAATTTATTGTTTGGGGTTCTCCGTTTGATTCTTGCTATTAAAAATATTACATTATTCAGCGAACAATAATTTAAACAGTTAATCTTAAGTAAAGAGAATCATGATATAGATTTAGATCTAGCTTACTTCTGATTTTCCTTATTTCCTTCCCCCGGCTCCGCTGTAGATGCTGTACTGCTAAATAGTTCATATCTCTGTATACACAAATTCTGATTAAAAATCCAAGCCAACAACAAAAGCAGGATGGAAATGCTCAAGCCAATCACGTCATTTAGTATTAAAAAGAAAATTGAATGTACGAAGTTCAGCTCCAAAATAAACCAAAAACCTTAAATGCATAATCACATGAAATGGCAGTATCCATCTATTATTTGATTCCTTTTGGTGCAAGAGAAACACAAAATAAAGCTCAATATAGTTTCTTTATTCTTTATCACATTGAGGCTCATTTGATAATATAACATGCATTTTGTTATAAAAAGTTGGTTTTTAACTACTAGCGAGATAGATGCCTAGCATAACATTATTGTAGGTGAAGAATCCATCAAAACAATCACGGGTCAAATTTCGCAACACAAGTGCAATGCTAATTTAGAGTGCAATACATGAGCCTAATCGAAACTCGAAAGGAGTCTACTTTAGAATGTTATTCGCAACACAAGTAAAACCAAGCAGCTAAATACAACAGGAACAGAAACTCAGGCATATACTCACCATAAATGGTACATATTTCGAATGAACGGGGGAGTGTGATGCTCTTGCTCTCGGTGTATGATATGGAGCTGCAGCAGAACAAAGAGGTTAACTATAAGCATGGGCATAGCTGCACATAAACAGAATCACATCTAGATATGTCACATAATAGTGCGTGCTAGCTTTAACTCTTGCAAGAAAACATCATGAGCATAGCATTCTAAAACTTATAGTTGTGACTTGCGATCAATCAAACCCTCATTCTCAAGGACACCAACACAGTTACCACAAGTAGATTCTGGGTGATCTGGAAGGAACACCAAAGGAAAAAAGAGAGAATTGTCAACTAATACCACACAATTATTATCGACCGGAGATTTTCATAGTGATCTTACTGAGTGCTTACTGATGCCAAGCAGATGGTGCATCTATAAGAAGCCATTTTCACACACTTGACTAAATCCAAGCGCGAAGATTTCAGCAGAATCGAGTTCATTATTACTTTCTATAGCTGACTAGTACCAATACCAACACCAACACAGCTAAACAAGAAAATTCGAACATAAAAACTAAACAAAAAGTTGTAATTTTGCATTCAGCCCCCAATGTTGAGCGACTAGAATCACAAAAGCCTATAAATCATGAAAGACAACAAATTTAATAGAAACACGGTTCAAATTCTTACGGAAAGCAAGATTAACAGTATGAAAATAACAAAAAAGTAAAGGAACAAACCTTGTAAGCGGGTTCTGATTGTATGAGCTCCTTGACGACAAAACCTAGAAATGAACATAGTTCTTCCAACCCTTTTATAATAGGTGGAAAGTGCGGAAGAAGCTTAATTCTTGAAGAAAAATCTACACAGGATCGATTCGACGGAAGCTGAAAGAGAGCTGGAATCAACAGCTTCTCTCAAATCTTTGTTACAGAGAGAAACCTCCTTGTGTTGCTGGGTTTTTCGTAAAGTATGCAAAATCTTGCATTTGGGCTCATGTTTCTGGGCTTATGGATTATCGAACCAGATCTTGCCAAGCCATATTTGGGCTCGACCAGCTCGATTGGTATTGGGCGTAACCGCCTACGGTAGTTTGCTATGGCCCAATGGATAGTGCCTTTCTACATTTTTGTCATTGTTTTTCTACTGGTACCTGACTAACCCGGGTGAACACTATCCGACCCATTTTGAAGGTTTGACTTGTCTCGATCATCTGTGTTTTTTTTTACATCCACAAGCTCCACTCAAGATTTTACTCAAATGAACTCAAATCCATTTGAGCCAACAATGTTCGTAGTCCCTTTATGTCATTGGAAATGGAAAGTAGTGAAACGGTTTTGAGTCTTCTTGTACGTGCCCAACTTTCTTACCTTTCATATGTATCTTTTATAATCCACCACCAACTTTATTAACGTAATATTTTCACAAATCAATTTTCTATTTTAATATTTTAAATATTAAATAAAATGAAATGTTCTTGAAAAATAGAGGGAACTTTATCACTTGTTGTGAATGTAAATTAATATTGCTAATACACATGAAATATAATCCACGACAAGAATTATAGTGTGGCACAAGCTTCCTCGATGGCTAAGCTAATTGAGCTTATTCTCATCCATAACCCTATACCTACTTAATCAATTGAATCCAGATAGTATCCAAATTAAGGTTGATGATCCTTCATCCTTATAATAAGTGGGCAACCTAAATCTGCCAATCCTCATGCAGCTTTCCAAGTCCATGGATTCCAATTCTGGATTGAGTGTAGGACTAAGCAAGAAAATTATATTGCTGAGATTTGACTTTCATCAAAATCATTTCTTATGGCCACGGACATTATATAATTAGAATCCATACTAATTTGGTATTTTTCCTACACTATAATGAATTATTGATACCAAAATAAGTCTTATGGATAAAATAAATGGATACAAGTATTAAATTTGACATGTTACTATGAGTTCATATGGAGTTATACGTACATAGTACATAGTATCGATTACGGACTTTTATTTTTTCACTTTAGATGTGGTCGAATCAAGATAATGGAAATTGGTTCCATATTTGGCTATTCGGATAAGATTCTACTTTAAAAGTTGACGTTACTGACTTGAAATGAACTTTCAAAATCATCTTCTAGTTTTTATCTTTGTCCTCTTCCAAATACTACTACTATCATGCAAGCTTGCTTTGGCATTCAAGAGCAACTTTAAGAGATAGGAAAGTGGTTGTGAACTAATAAGTTTTGTACCAAAGAAAGATAAAGTTTGAGAGCAATAGCTAACTCTTCAACTAACTCATTAATTTCAACCCTAATAAAGCCAACAATGTATTGCATATCAAATACTCAGTAGTACAAATATTCACCATGAGTTACAATCCCAACATCATTCACTACAATTGTTCACAATACATTTACAAGTTACAATTATTTGCACCGAACATAGATTCATGTTTCATTTTTTTTTCTATAGTTAATGTACAGATGAAAAAAATGCATTAACAGCTGTTCCATATTCAAAAGTGATTCATAAATAAATGCTAAAAATTTATAACAATGTGTGCATCCCTTGCTATACCATATTCAAAAGTTGTAGCTCGTGGTCTTATCTACGCGTGGATACCAAGATCAACCAAGATCAGTCAATCGGAATACATATGAGAAAGTTATGACCAAAATGTCATGGTTGCACGAAATTTGTAGCAACCTTGGCATTTTGGCCATTAATTTCTTATATGAATTTCGATTGACCTGATCTTGGTGCACACACGTAGATAAAATCACGAGCTACAACTTACATGAATAAGCCATGTCCAAATTATGACGTTTAAATACTAAAAAAAAAATTAAAAAACGAAAAAATTGGACAGCATGAAACTGCCGATTTTCAATTTTTCGTTACGTTTATGAGATTTTTTTGAAGTTAGATACATTTTATTAATTTATAAAT
>JAYMSR010001072.1:0-11260 GCA_036897825.1 Plantago rigida | reverse complement strand
TGTATGTTTGTTATATAGCTTTTGAGTTATTTGAGTTGTGTTTAATTATAAAATAGCAATGTTGTCTCAATTATAATAGGATGGCGAAATACGGAATTGAAGTCCGACTCAATTAAAACGGGACGTAAACTCTATCCCAAACAATCTATTCATCACCTGATGAGATGTTAAAGACGTTCAACAAAAAAGCATGGAAGGGATGACTGTGATATTCTGCTAGTGTTTTCATAATCAGAGCTGTTACTGGAGCTCTTTGATGGTTGAACCAACCTACTTTTGTCCTAGTATTTTCAAGTGCATGCTCCAGCAATATGTATCAGTTGAATTGATTCTGTTTCGTAAAAGCTTTTGTCCTTTACATCTACCTCAGGATCTATCTTAAAAGGCATTAATTGTAATTGATTTTGTTCTCTGCTTTGTCAAGCCCTAAGGGTTTACGCCCTGCTTTGCCTGTGTTCGTGCAGTGAGGCTATCGTTACAGCATACCTGATGAGAAGTGAACAACTATCAGTAGAAGGTACAACATATTTAATATTGTTTTGGTTTCTTAGATATCTTTATCCTTTTTTAGTGCCCTCGTTTGTTATATTTTACCAGTTTCCTGTTTTCTTGGTGAATTTTAGCTTTTGGCTTTTCTGTTTTCCCCTGATTGTTAGATGCTGTTGAATCGTTACGGCAAAGCTGTGAAACCGTGTGCCCAAATGATGGTTTCTTGGAACAAGTGAGATTCATGTCAACCACTATTTTCTGATCAGAATTCTTTTTTCAGGCTTCTTACCTATTTGTTTTGTGGTTGCAGTTGAAAATGTTTGAACATATGGGTTTTCAGGTTGATCATGCAAATCCCATATACAAACGCCTCCGGCTGAAAGTATTAGGTTAAGCTTTTTCCCTTGTGTATATATACCTCGCTTTTTTATTCTTAGTTTCTCACATTTACTATCTAGTTTTTTAACATTTATAATTCGGTTCAACTGAGTTTTGTAACCATTGCATGTCTTAGTTACTGTGCATCTCACAGCCCACCTTTATTAATCAATTGTCTTATTCTCTGAGTGGATTCTGTGCATTACCAGGTGAGTCCTATAACCGTGGAGAAAAAATAGACAGTTCTAAGTTTGGTGCTGATCCTGGCTTGCCAACTGAAAAGATATCACCTGATAATTTAGTAAATCCTACACCTGCATATAGATGCAAGAAATGCCGCAGAGTTGTTGCATTAAAGAACAATGTGGTGGATCACGTTCCTGGAGAAGGCGAGACATGCTTTGAGTGGCACAAAAGGAGGAGTGGAAATCCTTTTAACAGATCTGCTGACGATGAATGTTCATCTATCTTTGTTGAACCCCTTCGTTAGATGACAACAGGTAAACAATCATTCAACTCATCTAAGATTGTGGTGGTTAAGCTTTAAATACACTATTCAATAAAAAAAGACTGCAGTATATGCATCAAAGGTAAAGACTCTGAACTCTCCGCCCTTTGAATTGAAACTTACATATAAACCCTTTACACTGTTAAATTGACATAACCCGATGGATGGTTTGGTTTAATTCTTCGAAGTTGTGTTGTTCTGTAATTAGGCCTGATTTTGGATTGGTATATTTAGCGGTGGAGCTAGGGATCTGGGTGATATTTTTGAACTTTAGGTATTATTCATACCACTACGCTAAACCTTACTCTAGTCTAGCCCTCAGAATATCACATTTGCATCCTATGACCTAATTCACTTCTCGGCAGTGTGTCCGAGATGTAAAGAGCAACTTTTGAGATAATACAAACATCACATGTTCAGAAATGTAAGTAATGCAAGTTTATCAAATACACAATGTTTGAAGTTAAACGTATAATGAAGTTTGTAGTTAAATCTGCGATGTTGATCCGGTCTTCTACAAAAGTTCGTAAAATGTCCCAAGAGTGGTATTGTTTCAAATACAGTTGCTCTAGTTTTAGACTTTTAGCTTATAATGTGGCTATTGTTTATATTGTCATAAGATTGATGTTGTTTTGGTTCTTGCATTGAACCAGTGGAGGAAGGTGGTCTAGAGGGTAAGTTATTGTGTGCCCACTGCGAAGCCCGACTAGGTTACTTCAACTGGAGTGGCATTCAGTGCAGTTGTGAAAGTTGGATAACACCAGCCTTTCAGCAACACAAAAGCCGTGTGGACATCAGCACTGTGTAACGTTCTCCTTAAAGCGAAGAACACAGAAACCCGTTTGTGGGGTTTCATTGGGCATTGACGCCTTGTTTTAATTGATAATGGCGAGATACATTGAGGCAGCATATTTCTGGGTTACGAAGGAAGAGTACACACAATATATCTGTTCAAGATAATATCAAACTTAAATTTTGAGCTCTCTCAGATTCCATGTCTGAACATTCTTATACTTAATTATTCATGGTTTAATGGAAGGCTTTGCACTTGCACCTTTTCCATTTTAGGTAATCTTTTAAATAAGTGTTGATACAGTAATTTTGATGAGTACATTAATTTTAATAAATTCGCCAATTATATTGAGTAATCAACATTTGAACAATAACGTAGACAGTATTATACTAAAAGAGGTTGACTGACAATGACATTACGGCTATACCAAAAAATATTAAGATTATTTATCAAAAATGCTATAGATGCAAAAAAATAACATAAATTATCACTCATAAAATTATTTTATATTGCTTAACATTTACCCATACTTAAAAAATATCATGCATAGTTACAAAAGTTTCTTTCAATACTCTGTGATTACGTAGTTAAAAAAATGATTTTATGTGTTGCCTCTACCAAATATATTGATGTAAATCATTGGAAATTGACATCTCTGGTTAGATCTCTTGGTACGTATTAACACTTCCAATTGGATCTGTACAAATTTAATGTCAGCCGCTATACGAAAACCAAATGACCAAGTATTTTGTTAGACAAGTTATTTTGTATAAAAAAATTGTCTCAATTTCAGTTCGTAGAGCTAAACACCTAGAGTAACATTCAAAATTAACCAATCTATAATTCATTGTCTAACAAAATACTTTGTCATAATCTTTAATCCTTAGCCTAAAACTCACTGCCATAATCTTTTTACCCTTGGCCTAACCCATTGCTAACTCTAATTCACCTATAAATAACATCACCATTTCAGTTATGTTTAACGCTAGTTCATCAACTCGACTAAGTTATTTTCAGAATAAATATCTTGCGTGAAAGCCAACATCAGGACGTTTGGTTGAGTAGCAAAACCCCAAGATGAATATTGATCAATGATCTGATCAAAAGTCTCCAAACATTAACATGTAAAATTGGTTAAATGACATTGAATGAAATCCTGTATGTACATACGATATCATGTTTAATAACCAACAAGAAAAGGATAAAACTCTTTCAGGGTAATAACCAATGCCACTCTTATCCCGCCAGTAGGATTTTGCGTTTAAAGTTGAACCAATAATCATTTTCTCTGGCAAAAATACTGACTAACTAGCTATGTCCCTGTGACTCGAGAAGGATATTGGTGGCCGCGTTTATATCATTTCTGGCACGCATCAGAGCTTGCCTCGCAGAGCTCCTGTCGAATCCCATTGAAACTAGTGTTGTAATGGAGTCCTCTGGTGGTTCTGCTGCTGACAATGAAGGAGCTGGATAATGCCCCTGGAAGCCCGAAGGAAGTGACAACTTGTAAATAAATGTTCAAAGCAAAGGGACATTTCATTTAATTTGTTGTTATGCTTAAAGAACTTGCCTCCACCGGACGAGCAGTGTATGCTGGTGCACTTCTCTGAATATTCCTTGATGCGGTGGGTGATGTATTCCCCATGGATGGCCAAGCAAGACGTGAGAAAAATGCAGCGATAAATTCAGGAAACTGAAAACAGAGAAATATAGGCAATTAGTAATTATTAGAGACAGTTATAGCTTTTCACTCTACCAAATGAAAATCCGATTTTGAGGATAACATCATGCTGTAAGTAAATGAGCACCTAGGTAATTTACTTACGGGATGATACAGTCCTAGGTTCCTATGATGTGGTATTCAAATGTGTTTGACAAGACAAAAAAGATAAAAAGAATCATTTAAATTATCGAAGGCAGAGTTATACAATTACACCCACATCATAGGAACCACTCACCACCCGCACAGGCTACTTAGATTTTTTATCAGCTCAAAACAGTGGACGTAATATGAATAATGCCAGAAAAAAGATTTAAAATGGCTTAAATAAAAAAACTTATGCCCAAGTGCACACATGATAAATTTAGAAAAATGTCAAAAGGTATAATCTTTGGAAAAACATCACTAGGTTCAAAGACCAAAGAAAATTGGACAGTTATGTATCACAATCATGTGTGCAATTGATACTGCTAATGCTAAAACAATGACAACAATTATATCCAAGATAATTCAATTCGGCAAAAGAAACAAGTTGGGTTTGGGTTTCAGCGTCGGTCTGCTCCACCCAAGCAAATAATGTATCTGGATTCTACATGCATGCCAAAGTTACTATCCTTAATGGTAAATCTAAACATGGTAAAACTGAGCATCAGTCTCAATTTAAAAACGATCTTTAATCTCATCCAACCTCAGAAGGTTTTCAAAATGAAATAAACAAAATTGCTCAACAGATAAGGGTGACAACTGACAACAAGAGTTTAGTTCATAAGGGAAAGAATCTAACAAAGATAACATGCACAACCTTCACTCTGCGTATGCGGAGTATATTCGCGCGGTATAGAGCACCTGCCAGAATACCACATATCCCTGGTAGCATAGATCTTTTCCATGAAGACAGGAGTAGCTGCAAGATACATAGCAATTTTAATAAGTAGGTACTCTCAGGAAAAACAATTATCCAGGAGAAAGGATGACGCAGGAAGTGAATAATAATGTGGATTACAAAGAAAAGCCAAAAAGTTATGGAAAACAGACATGTGCTTTTCAAACCACAAGAAAAGGTAATGAAATTGCAAAAGGGATTCAGACGATAGTAAAGACGACATCCAGGCAACAATCGTGGTAAATTACCTGAAGACCAGCTAGATAGATAAAGGTCTTGTCAGAGAAGTTGAGGCTGAACACACGAAACCTTGTTGAGACTGGTATGTCAAAAAAGAAGGGGACAAACGAAGCAAATATAAGCCCATATGGTCCAGACGTCAGTATACTTAATGATGGATCTGCAGGTACAAAGCCAAAGAATGAGTCCATGATTCCATATGATCCATAAATACAATAATGAAGATTGATTACCAATTTCAAGATCATAGGTAGCAGCCCATGCCAGACGAGAAAAAAATCAGATACAATATAAACATTCAACATCACAAGCTGCAGATCCATGCGAAAACAGAAAAAAAGATTGGGAATGCACGAACAAGATGTTCTTAAGTAGGTTGCTCTAAAACAAAAAGAAAAAAGGGGAGAAAATATCACCCCCAAAAAAAGACCCAGCCACACTATTGAAATACTCACTTAAAATAGAATGTACAATGTCCTAAATTAGAAAGTTTTAATATTATTATTTCATCCAACCACTATCTACTATATGAATTCATGTTCATTATTTCACTAAAAACAACACTGCACTCATAATTAGTTATTATTCATTCTCTAATATAATCAATACCCCAATTTCCTTAATTCCTTTGCCAGGTTCACAAGCACTATCTGAAGGAAATAAAATATAAAACAATCACACATAAGCATTCATGATCTTCAGTGCAAACATATATTTCGCCCTAAACCTGAAACATCGTTAGTTGTCTTTGCATTTATATGCTAAGTCATACAAAAGAGGATCTCTATTTACTCCCGATAACAATATAGATACCATGAAGACAAGCATTTCCAGTACCATTGTAGCGAAGCCCAATTCAGTTGATAAGATACTTCTAGTCAGCTCATTAGAGAATCCTGCTAGTGTATTAGCTAAGTGTATACCCTAGATCATGTTCAAATACATACACCTTTAAACCTATATTGTTCATGTTTAACTTCATCACATGTGTTCATGTGGACCCATCTTACTTTCATCTACTATAATATCATTACTAGTATAAATATGTACCGAGCACTATCACCCTAACAAGTCATCATTCTTTTCTACCCTAGCAGCTCAATTTCAACACTTCCCACAGCCGCCTCCTCATTCATGTTAACTTCCTTTCTTCACTCCCTTTTTCTCACTATTCTTGAATTACTACGTTAGACATGGTAACCCAGATCTCCACCAGCCTAGTTCACTTCCATAATCATACAACATCACCACCTTTTCACAAACCCTCATATGTAGATACAACGGTGATTTAGCATTTACCAAGGTTCTGGAATTCCATTTGAAGATCCAGCCATACTATAGATGCTTGCTCGATTATGGAAGTTATAGGAATGATGGTGAGTTGGTCGAAGATGGTGGTGGAAAATAAGAGTAAGTTTTTAATTTAGATAAATAATCTGGAAAGTGGAAAATATAATATTTAAACTGTTCTAAGTCACCTTAGTGCACGACTTGTATCTATGCATCTTAGTTCGCGAATTATAAGCGCGCTCTATTGCGATCTCCACTCTGACAGATCCAGAGCGCATTTGAACGCTCCGATAGTTGGAAACCGGCGCTTTAGGGTGATCTAGTGTATACCACATTTGGATGGAAGCTTGAAGCCTTGAACTAAGAAAATGACTTATTCATATAGCTGTTCTATATCTGGTCCTATCCTATCCTGTTAGTTGGAATCACTAGTAGCAATAGGGATCGACATCTATAGGAGGATTCCTTCCCCAGCCCTTCATACGTCGTGATGACTTGGCGCAGCTTTAAAGAACCCTGCAAGAGCTCGTTCTTGCATCAGTTTGCACTTCGATGATAACAATCTTTACTTCGCCACCCATTAGGTTGGGTGTCTGATACACGGAGGGAAAATGGGAAACCGATACTGATCCCATGGTGACAACAACCAACCAAAAAAGAAAAAAGGACAGATAGAAAACGACAAGAATTTCAAATGTCACAAGGTCATATTAACAACAAAAATAACTGAAGCAGTGAAGAGTTAAGAAATCCAAGGTTCACAGGAACTGATTCTGATGGAAAGCTAGAAGGTCAAATGAAGTAAAACATCAGGATTCAGGAAGAAGGCGACACAGAGTGGAAATCACCATTATATCCAATTAGAGTTTGTCTGGGCTTTGATAGTTCTCAGTGGTTTTAAAGATCCAACCAAACTGGATAAGCTCTGCTTTGGGTAAAAAAGGAACAAGTTAACGAGAGCAGGAGGTTCAGCCTAGCTTTAAAGCAATGTTTAGGAAGCAATCATAATGCATCGACCTGATTCCATTATGATTGCTTCCTTTTACACAATCCTAGTATAGTAGGGTAAATCATATGTGAGTAAGGGTAGCATAATGAAGAGATGGGATTTTAGCAAGCCTAAGATCCAATTTGGTCTTTATAAAATTAAGCAAGGGGATGTTTCTTAAAGGTTGGCACTGCTTCCTTTCTCAATGGCTGCTTAAAGGTTTGCCTACTTTAGTGATTTTCTTTTTATATCTTTCACCGTGACTCACTTATCGGAAGTTCTCAATCATAGTGACTCACTATGATTGCTAGTATAGTAAGGAAAAATAGAAAGAGAAACGAAAGGAAGCAGTGCCAACCTTTAAGCAGCCATTGAGAAAGGACTTCAAGCAGCAAAGATGCGACAACAGAAAACAAGATAAAGACCTGCAAAACAGATATGCATGTATGTCATATCACTAAAAGCTTGCTCCAATTATAATCTTTTATTGATTGTTTAAAAAACCCAACAACAATCTCAAAGGTTGCACATTGAGATATCTGCAACTTAGAATCAAGATAACTAGGAATGCAATTTCAAGCATACCATCAAAATCTACCGCTCAAAATTTTGAATAAAGTCAACTAATACAATCGCAAACAATCTTATATCGCCAACTTTAGAGCGCTCTATCAGCGAGCTATTACGCACTCATTCAAGGGAGGCTGAAAGATTAACTATGGTAGGTAGGCAATAAAAGTGGGCTTCCTATCCAGATTATCATGATCTGTGTAAGTACATGACCTATTCCCTATTACACCCAAGATCAACTTCCTCTCTCAACGACAGAAACTAAAGGAATCTTGCTGATAATTGAATCTTTGCAAAAGCTCATTTTAAATGATCAAGTTCCTTTTGAGTGCAAAAGTGCTTATAGCTTTAAAGTTTAACTTAATTAGAAGTTACGAAAAAAGTAAGGCAAAAAGGAGCCGGAAGCAAGAGTAGAGCTGCTTGTCGTTACACTATTCTGGATTAATCAGGACACTTCTATGTTCTATCGTTTGACACTCTATATTGTTTCTTACAGTTTTTTTGGGCTTTAAAGTAAGCATAATTATATGCTACTGTGACCTACTTCGAAATCTCTTGCAAACAATCTCAAGAAATTCTCCTGTGTTGTAAATTAAATTCATTGATATTAATATGATTAATGTTGATCAAATCAATCTATGTCCACTAACACAAGCTCGATTCATCATCATTAAATCAAGAAAAAAAATCTTATCATTTCAACATAATAACCAGAATCCCTGCGGGTAACCGAAAAGAATCAGATACAGCGATTAAGTATTTCAGAAAGTAACTGCTCACTCTGTTGTTTATATTAAAACTACTATTTGTCACTTTAGGATTTTTTACACAGATTAATATAGGGTTTTGTTCCCCATGTTACCCCTATTAAATGATTATATATTTGCCAAACATAAAGGAATATACGGAAGAGAGGAAAAACAAAATTTAATGAAGCGATTAGATAAAGAAAAATGGCTTAGGGGTAGAAATAGGATAAAGGGGTGAAATGTGCAGAATGACAAATATTTCAGAAAAAAGGGAAAGAGTGATAAATCCAAAATTTATCACTTCAATTGCATTCTATATGTAGAAGTGGATAGCACAAAACTCATTTATATATCCAAGGAAATGGAGTGATATATTTTGATTTTACCGTATGAATGGATACAAACGGATATGTCTTGATAATGAATCACCAAACATTAGAATAAATTATTGAATAATAAAAACAGCATTAAGCAATTTAGACATGGAAAATATGCAAGAAAGGAATTAAGCTTGGAAACGGAACTTACTGAATACTTGTTAGATCCTATTTGCCTCTCAAACACACGGAAGTAGTACAGTAGATAAACTCCGAAAACGAGCTCCAGTGTAGATGAAAAGCCAAAAAACGAAACTACTAGCTTCCATATTTGGAGTTTATTGAAAATATCCTGTCATGGGGAGAAGGCATATTAATGTCATTTTCATTTCCAGAATATAAGACCAGACAAAATCTCAGAATTTCTAAATTTCTCTCCAATCCAATTTTCTGATATGACAAAAGGCTCAATAGGATAGCTTTACGCATCCGGTGAAAGGCACGTGTACTACCATAAATTGCAACATCATGAAATTTTATACCAAAAAGTCTTGAAGACAAATTTGCATGTATTGAAATTGTAACATATAACAGCCACTTCACTATGCATCCGAACACATTAAAGGTTACCATATGCTGCTAGAAGAGTATAGTACTTAGTAAAAGCCACGATGAGCACCAAATAAAACCTAATTTCATTTTCAGTTTTTTTTAATTAAACTTATGTGAATGAATTTCAACAAAAAGTATACAATAAAGTTATATATTTGATAGAGTGAATAACATTCATTCAAAACGAGTGGATTGATCTGCTCCAACATTCAACACTCTTTTGCTGAAATAACTCAAGTCCAAAGATATACAAAACTATTAGATAATTAAATGCCAAGATTTCTATAGAGCTCGCTATAAACACATAGGACACACCAAAGCTGTAGGCCATCACCGATGCATGTGCTAACCAACAACTACGAGATCAAGTAGGCTTCACAAATTATGATACAGGCATATTGACTATATTAACTTGTGGAAAGTAATAATAAGCACTACGTAAACGGTAAGCACCTAAAGAACACGAGGGGGTACCTTTAATGGATATCAAAATGCTGTCTTGAAGGGGAAAAGCAAACTTCATGCAATAATCACTCCAGGCTATGCATGGATTTAGGGGCAGGGTGGGTGCACGTGAGCTTACCCTCGCATTTATGCCAAAAATGGTGTCTCCACCAACTACTGCGAGATCAAGTAGGGTTCACATATTCCAATGCAAGCCTAAGCACTTAACGACTTGTGGAAAGTAATTATAAGCACTATATAAAACACCTGCCGGCGAGGGTATGGTTGGTGCATATCAAAAAGCTCATTATCAAAGGGGGGGGAAAGGAAATCCCATGCAATAATCACTCCCGGCTATGTGGGGTTTAAGTGGAAGAGTAATTTTATATGTACGTGGGTTTGTTTACCCTTGAATTTGTGCCAAATATCGTGTCTTTACGACTCAAAAGCATCAGTTACAGGTGACTGTTGGAGCAAATTACGTGTGTGCCTAGTTTGCCTCAAACATAGAGCCAAAAGAAAGAAGCACAGAACATATGATCAAGAATAATCGGAATGCAACTGCGTCGATTTGCCTTATCTTAAGATTCATTAGCTAGAAACAGACTCGAATCGAAACAAAAATCAAAAGAAAGCACAGAAAATTAAACATTGACCACTGAATGAAAGAAAAAGAAACAACATTCGAATTGAGCCAGGCCATCAAAAGGAAAGGAATTTGGAAAGTAATGTAGTAGTACCTGATAAGACCAAGCAGGGTTTCTGGAGCGAGCTTGGATACCAAAAAGGATAGTGAAAAGAGCAGTCGCTATGACAATTGTTCTGGTAACGGGTGCATTATCTGGAATGGCAAATTGGCAATGATCGTGATTACAATTACAAGAAAACAAAATTGAATTTGGAAGAAAATAGGAAATATCTTACTGAAACCAGATGGGCCACCGCCGTTCATATTGCGATGATCGATGAATCAATTCAATTTCAATTTATATACAAACAAAACCAAATTCTTTGATCTTCTGGTAATTTACTTTTTCCCTTCAGAGAGGTAGATATAACTCTGTAATTTCTCTCTCACTGTAGTCTAGATGAGATGAGAGAGTTATATATACGGGGAGAGAGAATTATATATATACGTGGAGAGAGTTTCCAGATATTAGTTTTAATATAAAATTGAATAAAATAGAACTAATATTGATAAATTAGTAGAGATAGTGTATAAAGTAGTAGATATACTGTGTAAAGTAGGAGTAATATTAAATAAAATATGAGAGATAAT
>JAYMSR010001071.1:0-11261 GCA_036897825.1 Plantago rigida | reverse complement strand
TCTTCATCGGGGGGTGGGGGGGGATGGGGGCGGGATGGAAGTAGGGTTGCGTACTTTCCCATGTCTGCGTTACAAGTGCATGAGGAGAAATGGTACTTGGATAAGGAACGTTCATGCACATAGAACAAATGACAAGAACTAATAGTTCTTACAATTCTATGTCACACTTGTCCTCAGAGGACGTCTCAAGTCCAAGATAACATTTGTTCACACAATTGAATTTGTCTATAGTACTATTACTTTGATTATATTGTTAAATTGATAGTTTGTATGTATCAACTTGTATATATACGTACCTTATTTGTTGGGTCGTCAAGTACTACAGTAGTAGTATAGTAGAGCAATATATATGTACTATGTACAGATGAAATAGAGTTTATTGGATTATGCGACCAATGAAATGGATTCTTGATAGACCTATCTTACATGTAGTTGTCTTTTATTTTTGTGCTATAATCAGTCTACATATGATTTGCAAAATTTGCTCACCATTAGAAAACCTCAATCGTGATTTTCAAAGACAAAGAAGAAGAACATCAGTATAACAACTAACAACTTATGATTTATAAGCTTGAGCAATGCAAACTAGATATATAGTTGTACACAATGATTGAAGGATTGAGTCCTGATGTGTTGTGTTTAACTTAAGTGTTGTGTTTATTGCATTATTTGTTATTGCAATGTCATTGTTGCTAGGAACAAGTTTTGATAACTTCGTTTGCTTTTAATGTTGAGAAGTATCGCTTGACTAATCTTATGTTGTACTATTATTTATTTTGTATCTAAATGGAAGGGCCATTGTTCATATATATATAGTTTTGGATCTTCGTATTAACTTTAGTGGTATCTTTTCTATTTAATATGGAGATTACAATTTATCTTGTGTAATATTGTCTTATTCAATTCTTTTGTGATGTGTAATCAAATTTAACTTCAAACTTAGATGCTTTAATGCAGTTTTTGGAGAGTTATGTGCAAAAATCTTGACAAATAAAAGGTGTTGTTTACATTCAATCGCGTTTTTTGAAAGTTTTAATTTGAACTATACCGTTTTTATGCTTTAATTATAAAATACGGAGTGGCATACTTGTAATATTTCAAATTTTGGTAAAACTCATGCTCCCAACCAAACATGGGTTTTACTTTTTAAAAACCCACGTCCGACTTTAACTACAAAATGTGAATCTTCGTCCGAAAACACCTTCAACCCCCACTTCAAAATCCAGGAGGAATTTGCTAAAAAAAAACTCCTTTTTTATACTAAACGGTACCTTAAAGTTATTTAATTTACGCGATACGTCACAACCTCGTCCAATAAGTTCCATTAATTTCCACACGTACTCTTGTTTTTATCACAATTTACTCATCTCGCCAAAATTACCCTTGAGTTTCGTCGAGGATGCAAGTAAATTGGAGGGTGCAAGGAAATTGCACGAGTTATACGATAAAGATGCATTAAATTAGGATTTCTTTTTCGAGAATAAAAAAAAAGAAATATCTTCTTCTTCTTCTTCTTCTTCTCACTGAGTCTTTTGATCTTCTTCTTCGTTGGTCTTCTCGTATTGCAGTCCAACTCATCCCCAATTTGCCACCGTCCATTCGATCGCATTCTACGCGAGTCAGAGATAGCAAATTGTTACCCAATTCTATTAGGTTAGGGTGTTTACAACGAGGTTTTGTTCTTCATCTATTTCTTATTACTATTACGCATTTATTTATCCGGATCGTGGTTTCAATTTCGCTTATTTAGGACCTTACTGGAAGTTTGTGATCTGGGTTTTAGAACTGGAATTTTGATCCTTGGAGGTAATTGATTTGTTATTTGAATTTGCTTTTGCTTTTGTGGATTAGATTTGGGTCTAACCGATAGATATTATTAGGGTTGTATTTCTGCTGGGTTCTAGGCGTACGGCAAAGGTAGAATTTGGTTGGTTAAGTTTACGCTTTGAGAGGTTTCCAAGTAAAAATTGGGTGATAATATGGTTGGATCGAATGGTTTGGAGCCCCAGCAGTGGGGAGTGACTAAACCTCTGTCGAAGGGAGGACCGACTGAGTTGGATGTTGTAAAGAATAGGGAGTTGGAAAAGGTATTGTTCTCTTGCTGATTTTTGTTCCTTTATACTGATTTCGAATAATGCTTTTGAAAGTGGTTCTCTTTTTTGTTGGTTTCTAGTTTTTGGAGGGGTCGGGATTGTATGAAACTGCAGAAGAGGCTTCTAAGAGAGAAGATGTTCTTGTTAGACTTAAACAGGTAACGATTGATGCAATAAAGCTCAAATATGCTTATGCAAGAAGTTATTGGCTGCAGGCAACTCATTTTGGTTTTAGTAACTGCAACTTAACAACCATTCTGCTCCAGTATTTAATTTCAGTTCATTCAAATGAATTGCGAACAGTTGTGATTTTGTAATGTCACATTCAGGGCTGCAAGCATTTGTTGTTGTCTGAGTAGCAGATATCAATGACTTGCGCTCTTATGTTAGACTCTAATCTGATCTGTTCAGTTTTTTTTATTAACTTATTTGAATGTGTGTAAGATCTCTAGTAGAATTACGCTAGATGTAATGTAACCCTTACATACAACGATGAATTATCTAAAAGGAAGGTACCATTGATACTTTGCTTTCGATGTTACACTTCCATTTCTATTTCTGTGAAACAATCATGTAGTGTTTTGTAAGATGTGCTCTATTTTTCAATTGTACCCTAAATAGGAGGGATCCAAAATGTTGTAGAACTAATACTTGTGCAACAAGTTATGGCACACCTGGATGTTTAAGGTTAATGAAATAGTTACAATGTTGGAGATTAGAAATGTTTCTAAGCTTATATATGTTTTCAATAGGTTAAGTAATATTAAGTTTGTTTACGATTATAGTTTAATATTTTTTCTATGCATTTGTTTACTATAGATTGTGAAGGACTGGGTGAAAGATCTTACCCGGTTGAAGGGTTATACGGATCAAATGGTGGAAGATGCCAATGCCATCATTTTTACTTTCGGTTCTTATCGGCTGGGGGTAAGAGGCTTTTATGTTTGCATGGGTTACTATCTGTCACAATCACCTCAGTTTTATGTGGTCTGTTCAAAGGCATTTGAAGTGGGTTATAATGGTGTATAGTTCATTGCAGTGGCGAGGGGAGGAGTACAAGCTTATGTGCTTGTTTGCATGAGTTTTTTTCTGGCTTGATAACGTCAATCTCTTTCTTTACACTATGAGTATCTGATGGCATTTGAAGTTGGTAATGATGCACAGTTCATTTAAAGTAGCATCACATTTAGGCTTTTGTACGTAATCAATACAGAACATAGTTGACTAATTCAATCATCTGATGAATAGTTCAGTTGTGCGGGGCATGTGAATTTTGTGGGTCCTATGCATCTTGTTATTGGAGGTCCCTGTGCAGTTCCCAAAAGGCATAGAGCCTTTTGGTCAACATTCTTCTGGCTTCTGTATAAATAGTGTTTGTTACCAACGACTCAACTCTATGATCTTGATTTGGAATATACAAATGTCAAAGATAATCTGCTCTGCATTTCTACTGTTTTTACGTTAAATTCTTGAGTTTATTTAGTTTCCTCTCTCTAAATTATATGGATAATTGGCCAGACATTTAGCTTCAGTTTGTTACATATTATACTATATATATAATAAATAATCTAAGCTTTTGTTTTCCAGGTACATGGCCCTGGAGCTGACATAGATACTTTGTGTGTTGGGCCATCGTATGTTAGTCGGGAGGTACAATATCCTATCCTTTCTCTGCATTCAATCTTTGTAATTATTCAATTGTTCACAGGATATTGACCTGGCAGGAAGACTTCTTTTACGTCCTTCATAATATCTTAGATGAAATGGAAGAGGTTACTGAACTTCAGCCAGTACCTGATGCTCATGTCCCTGTCATGAAATTCAAGTTTGACGGAGTATCAATTGATCTTCTCTATGCTAGTATCTCTCAGTTGGTTGTTCCAGAAGTATGATATTTTCCAATGTATTTTTAAGCATTAATTACATGTGTATAATACTCCTGAGAGTTAATTAATTGTGGTGTGCATTTTCTTGTTGGAAACCTGAGAACATTTGGTTGGCATAATTGTAAATGACAGCTAGTTACCTTGATGGCCTCTACTCTTTATCTTCTTTTCGAGCTCATACTGTAGATACTTGCCTAAACCCAAGATTCTAATCTATCATTGTTCAGCGACTGAGATGCAAATTTGTCTCACTCTTAAGTACTTCCCTTTGGCCTTATATTGCCAGCCCTAGTCATCTCTAGACAGTTGAGTATGGCATCGATACCAATTTTTTTTTTCTGCAGCTGTGGGCTGTTCTGTAAAGATTAATTCACTGGAAGAAAATTTTTATACTGTTATCCAGCCAGTTAATTTATTTATGGAGTTGGATTAAAAGTTGCTTTGCATCTTTCAGATAACTCGCATTTGAAGCTTGCACCCTGCCATTTCTAGAGATGACTTGGTGCATTGTTAGTTTTCATTGTCCAAGCTAATATTTTTCCTCTTTCAAATTACCTTCGAGGATAATTGAATTGTCTTGCTACTTGAAATTTTAAATATGAGATAAGCCTGTCATCAATCAAGAGTCTCAAGGACTTCTGTAACATGGCAATTATAGTTGATTCAATGGTTATACTGTGCAGTGCCATGTTTTCCATCATGGATTAGATAATTTTCTGCTTCAAATCAAGACAAGTAAAGTTTCTTTAAGATGTTGATTCTATTGAACTGAATCAAGCTTGTTCACTTACAGGATTTAGATATATCAAATATATCGGTATTACACAACATAGATGAGCCTACCGTAAGGAGCCTTAATGGCTGTCGAGTAGCGGATCAAATTCTAAAGCTTGTTCCAAACACGGAGGTACAAAATACTTCGAACTGATCCTTGAGGTCTTTTCTATCCCCTGTCGTATTAGCTCTGTTTATTTAACCTTTCATAATGTTTTAGAACTTCCGGACAACTTTGAGGTGCCTAAAGTTCTGGGCTAGGAGACGTGGTGTTTACTCCAATGTAAGCTTTACTTTAGTACCTGTATCATATATTTCAGTGGGCTGCTTGAGTTCCATTATTTCATCCTTCTTCGGGAAGCAATTTGTTGTTTGTTATTTCAGGTGACAGGGTTCCTAGGTGGTGTGAACTGGGCTATTCTTGTTGCTCGAATCTGCCAATTTTATCCCCATGCAAATCCTAGCATGCTCGTTTCTCGTTTTTTCAGAGTATATACACAATGGAAATGGCCAAATCCGGTGATGCTCTGTGAAATAGAGGATGATGAGCTGGGGTTTTCTATATGGGATCCTCGTAAAAACCCTGCAAACAGAAGTCATCTCATGCCAATTATAACGCCTGCCTACCCTTGTATGAACTCTAGTTACAATGTTTCGTTGAGCACTCGGCGAGTTATGGAGGAACAGTTCCAATTTGGGAACAAGATATGTGAGGTAACTGTGTTAACCTGTTCGATTATGAAGTATAAATATATTTTCGTATGCCACTTTTGTCCCGTACTTATTGTTGTCGTGTCTCTGATGTTGTGCATGTACAGGACATCGAGATGAATAAAGTGCAGTTGAGTGCTTTGTTTGAACCATATTTATTCTTCGAATATTATAAAAATTATCTGCAGGTTGATATTATAGCTGCTGACCTTGATGACTTGCGTGCTTGGAGAGGCTGGGTTGAATCTCGCCTAAGGCAGTTAACTTTAATGGTAATTTCTTTCTTTAGGATGTCAACTCTCACAAATTGGTGGTAATGCCAAAATTCTACTTTTTTTCCCCTGCCCATGTGTTCTTTTTCCTATTTATGCTATTCATTTACCATGTGCAGATAGAGCGAGATACTTCTGGAAAATTACAATGCCATCCGTATCCGCATGATTATATCGATTCATCAAGGCAGTCTGCCCACTGTGCTTTTTTCATGGGTTTGCAAAGAAAGCAAGGAGAGGTTGTCCAAGAAGGTCAACAGTTTGATATTCGCCAGACTGTTGAAGAATTTAGGCATCAAATACACTCGTATTTATACTGGAAACCTGGGATGGATATAAACGTTTCTCATGTCCGAAGAAAACAGCTTCCTTCTTATGTATTTCCTGAGGGTTATAAGAGGGGTCGGCATTCAAGGCTAGTTAGTCAGCATCAGGATGATAAGGTGGGTAATGAGAGTGGTGAGGCTGGCAGGTCTGGGTCTGCTGAAAGAATACTAAAACGGAAAAAGGAGTCTGAGATGGAGGAGAACCAACAGAAAAGGCAATCTATTAGCCCCAAGAGGCAAGGATCAGTCTGTCCTGAACTTGCATGTTCCGAAAATATTATGTTAGGAGAGAGCTCTATGATGATGTCTGGGACAATTGAAGAAAATGTTATAACTGGCATGACCCAGGTAGTGGTCCCAGCCCTAGTGAGGGTTGTTAAAAATGGATCCAGTGGGAATGAGCTGCAGTTTGATGATACTTTCAAAGGTGTCGATGCTCATCTAAACTCTAACCAGGATGCTGAGAAGTCTAATCCTTGCTGTGGCACAAGTTCCAATTTTAGTTTTCATATGCAGAGCGTTGATGGTAACTCAGATGTCAATGATGTGAGACCAGTGGTTGGTGAATCTCTCGAGACTAAGCAGCAGCAGCTTTTGGATAATGGGCATGAGAGTGGTGCATCTGCAATGGGAGATGGATTACAACATGCATTAGAGGTTTTGAATTTTAAGTTTGCCTTGTTTTCCGTCTTTTTAATACATCTCTCTTTTATTGCTTTCAGTACCTCTGAGTTATCATTCGCAAGATTAATTCGTGGGATTGTCATTTGAATGTGATAAATTGTGGCATTTTCTGGTAAACTTCTTACCTAGACACTAGTGGTGGAATTATTTATTGAAAGTTTTTATTAGCTCGAGTAGAAAGGAATTTGACTCCAATTGAACAAGTTGCCTCACTTCATTTCTCAAATGATACTTGATGAATTTCAAACACGAACCTGTTAGTTATAAATACCTGGTATAGGTATGGTTTTTGTAGTATTCAAACTGCTATGTAGTGAATACCATGTTAGTAAAAGATATCATTGTGTACTGAACGTCGATGTGTACAACCTCGTGTACTGAGCATGGATATTTAAACCCTGTTAGTTATGTTTATAACCTCGTGTACTGAACGTGGATGTTTATTTATTTGTTTATTTTTTGTTAGGTTGGTTTTTACTTGCATCTCACTATGTTATTTCTGGCATTGCCTTTGTTTTATGAAGCCTGATGCTAGTGTTTCGATGGTGCTGAAATCTGGAGATGGAGTTGGGTCAGAACCTGTTCAGCAGAATGTGATAAGGCATGTTGGAAATTTTGAAGCTGCTTGTACATAATGAACAATTATCCTCTCCTTTTTGTCTTTATGTTACTTTCTCTTGGTTTTCTTGGTAATGCATGCAGCATGTTGAGTCTCACTTCAAGTGCCTGAATCAAGAATGAGACCTGTAATTAGAGGCCCCTGGCATGACTGAAAGCCAGCAGCTCGGGTAAGTATCGTGTTAATTGCTGGCTTTCACATCTTTCTTGCTTTTCCAGGCAACCGGTTGCCCTAAGGGGAATTTGAAGATCTTGGCACTTCAATATAAAAAAAGCACAGTGAAAACGATGCGTGTACATGTGCCAGTTCCTTGAGCATGATGTGCAGAAGTTATCTCATTCCTTGGAGGAGATTGGAGAATCTGACTTTATTTATTTATTTTGTATTTTGCTGCTTTTTGAGTCCCCGGAATGTGATATGGTGCTCTTGACTAGTGGGATGGATTGTGGTTTTTGTTGGTATTCTTCTGCTTGCAGTTGTCGAATCTTGGTTTTGTATCATATATGTGACAGAATTTGTTCATTGCTAACATCTTCGTTACCTCTCTCATATGTAGTACCTTGAAAATAGACAGGGTAAAATCTATACTTGTCCTGTGTTTTTAAATGTGTACACTTTTAGATGAGGAGACCACATCCTCCATCAGGATAACTTCATACATTAGGTTTGCGTATTGGTTCATGTAAAAAAATTAAAATAAATAATAAAATATGAAAAGGTGGTATGAGTAGTATTTTTTATGGAAAAATGTGTAATAGTGACATTCTTTATTTTTTTGTTTTGTTTATCCATTTTTAAGTAATCTATGAGATCACATTCAAAACTCAAACATCTGCTCGGTCTCCTCACTAAACAAATCGGAATGACCAACGAAATGTAATTAAGTAAATACTCACGGTATTAATCACTTTATATCCAGAAGTTAGAATCTATATCATGAATTAAAAGGCGTAATGAGTACTTCTCTTTCTTCTCGTAGAACTTTATATATTTTTCATTTTTAGTTGTGGTACAGAATTTCATATATTATTAAAAATTTTGCCACTTGGCTTTTCAAGTAAGACTTGCATGTGTTACGCATTTATTTACAATCTCAATTTTACATTGAAATTATACGTTTTTCCACTAAAATTACCCTTTTCCCACCTTTCTATATTCTATTATATTTAACTTTTTGCATAAAACTGTGTGCTAACCCTAATGAATGAAGTTATCCTGAATGGAGGGTATATAAATTATTCTAACCAGTAGATTTCATACAACATTTCGTTCATATTCAGAACATAACCAACCACAATATAACATTCACAATATGTTCAACTATCAGAGTATCAAATCAACACAACGAACAACCATGGGCAAATTAAGGATAAAAATAAATAAGTAACTAATTACACAAATCTGTTGAAGGGCTTTGTTGCGGGCATTGAAGCAGTTGAAACCAAGCTTAAATTATCTTCCATCGAACATGTAGACGCATGTTTGTCCGAATTCCACTAGAAAGAAGTCGTGTTTTTATTAGGAGAGAACGAAGACCTTTGAGATTCTTCACCCTGAACTCTCTCTTTAGGATTGCTACTTGCTCTCACTTTTGATTTTGCTTTTATAGAGACAGTCCTTGGAGGGGTTGATGTGAGTTCTCTAATATCAAGTCGGCTCTGCCTATTCGCACGATCAAGAGGCAGTTGCCCCTCTAACCATTTCCACCACCATGGATGATCATTAGACCGAATGTCCATACAACTTTGAACAACTTTCCTGTTAGAATTGCACATCTGGCAATGAAAACAGTGAAATGTGTAAGCATACACAGTTATTATTTCCCCTTGCTGCACTTTTCGGACTTGCAGAATAGTTGTTACAGTACTAATACAAGTCGATAATGTCACACATCGTTACAGGTTTGAGCATTTAGATGGAATGAAATCATTTCATCTCTCAGAGCCTAAGTAAATCAAAATGGCAAAAAGAAAACAATTGAATCAATCACCTGGTGCGTATTAGCGTATGAGATAGTGCGTTCTCTTTTTATAGAAGCTTCAACTTTTTGTCTTCTCCTTGCTTCTAATTCTTCCATCGTTAACAAGCTATCATCCCAATCTCCGTGTTTGCCAGCCTCATAGGAGGAAAAGTAGATGAAAATGAATCAGGACATAAAAAGGCAAAACAATGCACGTATAGCGTATGTCTTTCAGTGTGGCATAGCCTAAATAATAATGGCTGGAAGCTAAGGCAAAAACTCACAATTTGTATGTGTTTGGTCTGGTGTTGCTGATTTTGCAACCTTTGGTGCCTTGAAGACTGGACTTGCATTTGAAACCTGACAAAACGCTGCATTTGTTTGATGTCGTTCGTTGCCTTAAGTTTCATTTTATGGCTTCTCATCACTCCTTGTAGCCTCTCTACACCCCTCAATGATCTTAGATCTTTCCTCGCCTGCAAATTAGTTTTTCACGTATCGTCAGGGTTCATGTTACCAATTCATCGTACACAAAGGGGACACGTAACAAATCGAAGTATAGCCCAAAATTGCAAAAGTGGACAACTTCTATGGGACGGAGGTAGTACATACCAGGTAGCCTCTGTATGCAGCCTGGATTGTAGTGGCTGAAACATCTTGTTTTCCGGAGCATTGAGTTTCTTTGGGTCCATAATTACTCCTAGAACAAGCGGTGATTGCAGAAATATGGGAGTCAGTCGTAGGCGATGTAACAATCATTCGATCTGCTGCTTCATGATCAGCAAGTATTTTGTCAATGCTACTTGGTTCTCTGAACGACATAGCAGGAACAACGAACCATTTACTTCCCCCATGACTTGGTCTTTTCGCTTTTTTACGCCTTTTGTTCAGGGTTGATGAGTTGTTGCAGCAGGCGAAAAACCTTTTGATTAATGACAACTTGCTTCCCTTCTTTCCCATCGATCTTCCAGCATTAGTCTCTTTAACTCGATCGATCTTGGCATACAGAAGCAGAAGCTAGATTCGTATCAACAAAATACATTCGTCTTCTTAGGTTCGAACGTACTAATCAATATAAAACATGTAATTGTATTGTCCGAGGTTCATTAGGGATTCATGTGATTTCTCATTTTGGCAGAATCCTGTGTCGGTCTCGTTATTATGTTTTAGAATGGTGTTTTCATATGATTTCTCAATTCAGTTGACAATTCAATAGTGTTTATGTTGTGACTTGGTGATATCTGTTAGTTATACTGATTTATTTCATTTTGAGCATTTCTTTAGAATTTCAAATTGATGTCCTGATAATTGATGATTCACTTCTTTCTATGTTTAATTCGCAGCTTGTGGTAATTTTTTGTCTACTGCAAATATATATAGCCTTAGTAACTCGATCACATTCGTTCCTACTCTATTGCAAATTTGAATACGTTGACGAACTCTACTACACGAGACGTTTCAGTTGTTGCTTAATATTGAATGTACAGATTATAAATGGGAAAATCAAAGAGGAGATTTGAAACAGTGACTGTGTTGACCAGTGTAATGCTAGTGCTGATGTGTTCACCAATGGATTTGCACAAGCAAATAGTAACACTAATAACACCGATGACGAAGGTTCTCAAATTTTATAGTTTTATGCTAAAGTTAGATTAGAGCTCAATTTGCTGATCTTGTTACTCATCGTTTACATTTTCCCTATATGTAATGATACAGGTGTACAACAAAATAAGAGGGGAAAAACAATGTACAGGGAGTTGCACACTTTGCCGCCAAACAGAATGTTACAGAAATGAACAATAACAATAGCCTTCAAGAAACCGATCAAAACCGTTTACCAAATTCCGATCGAATTAATCAATCAAAACTCAACCGATCAAGCAAAAGATTAACCACACAAGTAAGCAGTAAACAACACAAGATTTTAACGTGCTTC
>JAYMSR010001070.1:0-11263 GCA_036897825.1 Plantago rigida | reverse complement strand
ATTTACAAGTATAAATGTTTGTGTAATCTTATTTTTCATGTGTGAACATCTTTGTTATGGATGAACAATGGAGTTTCCCGCTATCTTATTAAAGTTTCATGGAGATTTGGTGCAATGTTGACAATTGAAGGTAGATCGTGCTATATTTATTAATGTTTCAAGAGATTTGGTATAATTTTAATAATTGGCAGTATATCAAGCAATGTTTGAGGGCATCTGGTGCAATTTTAATAATTGAGGGTAGATTGTGCATGTATAGTAAGTTGAGGGAATTTTATGCAGTTTACCCCGAATATATAATGTACGATAATAATAGTATAAAATAGAGTGAAAAAAAAAATAATAAAATATGAAAAATAATTGATAAGTTTATATCACAACTCAGACACAGAATACATCTATGAACATTATATCACAAATAAAACTGGCAAAACCCTATACATCAAAACCATAGCCCTTTTACAAAAAAATTTACACCAGTTTGGTGTCTCATGAAGTAAAAGTTAATAAGCTATGAACCAAGAACTCACCAAGAAGACTCTTTTGGTTACATCACTACACAACACGAACACTGGTCCTCGTCAAACCATACAACCAACCCACCAACGACAGCAACACGCTGTGAAGAACAGACTAATGTCCAACTCCGGCATCTATCCCAGAAAACCAATGAAACAGGAATACTTATAGTGAGCCAAACGGCAAGACTCGTGAGTCACAATCCCCTCACTGCTTGGGTTCTTCGGGCCAATTGTTATGCACTGATTGTTCAGTTGGTGAGCCAGGTACAAATGGAACAAAACCACGGCCCCCAAAAACTGGACGCATGAAAGCATTGTCGAACTTTCTCCAGTAGTAATGGACAGTACGGGTAGGAGTTCTCAAAAGCATCCTGAGACTGTTGGGACGGATGATCTCACGAGACTCTGAGGTGATTCCATTTCCGAGAAAAAGATCTGCTTCAGAATCAAGGCTTTCACCGAGAAGTGGAACGGCGAATGACTTTGGGGTAAGTGAGTCTGTAGAAATCATTCTGAGCAAGCTATGTGGTGGCATCAAGAACCTCACCAGAGGTTTAGTCATCAAGCCAAACACCTGTGTTTACATGCAATTGAATATCGTAAGAAACTTAAGATGAAGACTTGGATTTTCTAAACAAATGAAAGAAGACCACTTCAGACTAGTAATACTTACACATTAGGTGAGTGTGTAAACACTTGGGTAGCAGGAGGTATGATTTTCCTCATGATCAGGAAAACCATGACTTTTTACAAGGATTTCAAGAAATTTAAGTCGGAACAAATACAAAGTACATCTTCAGATGCCAAAATAAAGAAATAGAAAAATGAAGTTAAAACTTGAACGGGGAAGGATCAACTGACAACTATAACTCCCTGCGCTGTGGGCAAGCAAAATGCATGAGCATACGTTTACTTGAGCCACCAAACCCCCTATGTTATTTTTGTACAGTTTCTAGAAAACTCATCTAAGCCCCTTTCTTTTACAACATAACTTCACTTTCCAAATGATTTGGCGATTTGACGTAAAGATTCTGAAGGGAAAAAAAACAAAAAAAAACTAGAGATCATGTGCTGTGAAAATAATAATGGAAACTAGAGGTGCAAGTTGTGCATTATAAAGGACAATTAGCCATTTAGTCCTCCCTAAATATTTGAGGGGTTCCCATCTACCTTCTATCCTACCAGCGAGTATGGCAAGTCAAAGTGATGTCTTACCACAGTGCTGAAGAGCACAACTGTTATTGTACTGGTAATCATGATGGCACTCCCCCGTTCTTGTGTGTGACCTCCCTTGGTAAACTACATGGGCAAAAGTACTGAGTCAATATTTCTCCTTTGTAATCCACAAGTCCATAACCACACTTAAATCGCACTATGGTGGGAAATAAAACCTTAACACTTTTGTATCATTACCTGATTGTAAGCTAGGGCCATGGAAACAGCACCTCGCATGAGACCAGCCCACCAAATTGTCACCTACATCCACAATGATCTAATTTTACTGAACCATGTGAATTAATCAAGAAAACACTTCATACAGGAATGTTTTCTCGAGTCCATACCTGCTGTTTCAAACCAATTTTTTCATGTTGAGCCTTCTTCGTCAAGTTAGACAGAAATGACAGAGGAAAAACAAAGGCTGCTCTTCCAGCCATGACCAATCCCACTAGAGTTGCACTAACAGCAACTGATGTTTTTGGGCTGAAGATATAAAGTATATTTTAGTCAAGTGTCATTAAACAATATTCCCTCCATTTCTTATTAAGCTTCCTTAAAAGCTTCCCACTGGATCTATTGCTGAGTAAGGAATGATAACAAACAAATGCAGTGGGGCAAGTTTAGTGGCAATCAGAGTCTAAATGGTTGGGCCAATAATGGCAGAATCTGGATATAGTTCGGCTAATAATGGTAGGATCGGTTCTAATAATGACAGAATCAGAAGATAGTTGGCATAATTGAGTGGCACATTCTCTACAAATTGTCCAAGTATACTGGTTTTTATTTTGGGTCGTGGGTACAATTTTGCCAAATTAGAAACGGGAAGCTTAAAGTGGGACGACAAATACGGAACTTTGGTAACTTTTAAATGGAAACAGAGGGAGTAATTAATACAGCCCAGCGATAATGCAGAGATCAGATGAATGTTATGACAAATTTTTATAAGTTATCAATTGTAGGACATCCCACAGACATACCTGTTACTTGCAACCCTCCATTTCTCAATGTCCAAAGCATCCATGCCGACATAAAGAAAGATAAATATCTCAGCAACAAATGACAATGTCGCAAATGTATGCCTGTCATGGGCAACGATACATCCATAAGATATTAAACATTTACTGAAGGACGGGAAGGTCTAGAGAGTGGCCTTAAATTGTTAATCTCATACTTGGTGGTAATTCTTGAGTTCTCAGTCACATTATGCCAGGTGTAGTGCGACATCACAATTCCACAGAAGAAGACGGTGAGGATGCCACTTAAACTAAATAGCTGCAAGGAACCTCATGTTAGACAATGAAGTTGATATCCCCAATTCAAGTTTAGAGTGTAATGAAAGATCTCTAGAAACTTACTTCAGCCAAAATGTAGGAAAGGTAAGCCATAAGCATCATGATGGCAACCTCACGGTCAGTGGAATGCCTACAGTTGATCAAAGAATCAATCATAAAGTTAAAAATAACAAACAAATAAAAATAAAAATCTTCCCCAGCAACGGTAAAGAGCAGAATTGACATCTTAACATTTAATTTCTCATTTGATGGTCAAATTGACCACAAATGTATATACTTGTTTTTGGTTTCACACCTATACCCGCTATGTACAACTAATCCGATCGAGCACTGTCAGACATTTTTATGAGTTGGCTCTCCCATCGGCGTTTTATACATTCACAAGGCTCGAACTCGAGACCTTGCTTTAGTGAACTCAAGTCCCTTGCAACTTGAGCCAACAGCCGTTGGTTAACCACAAATACATATTACTGAAACAGTTTGCTACTTTTGGCACTTCCATTATCCCATTCAATGCTGAAGAATAAACAGAAGTTGCAAAATTACAGTTTTAGAACCCTATACCCAAAAAACTTAAAATTTTGGTTTCTTCTTGTAGTTATGAACAACATAAAGCATGTATGGTAACAGCCACAAACCTTCCAAAATAGAGTGTCTTTATGACGTATGCACTAAGCAGTCCTGTCTGCAGAAGAAATTTGATGAATACAGTGAATCCATGGTTAAAGTACAAGCACATGACAGCAACCCCACCCAGAAATAGAAAAAAAAATTGCTGCCAACCACAAAAGAAAAGAAAAGAACAAGGAAACAAAGAAAAAAGAAACAGAAAAACGTAAGGGCCACTTACTACAACTCCAAGTACAGTGCTTGTGAAAAACAAATAAAAGAAGTTTCCTATGAGCTGGAAGGCAACAGCAGTACTGATATGAGACAGGTCAAAGTTCTGGACTGCATTGAAAACCACCACAGATGTTGCGTCGTTTACAACTCCTTCTCCAAAAACGAGACTATACAGCAATGGTGTCTCATCCTGATTTAATACCTGGTGTCCGACATGTCCCAGGTTAGGTAAAAATACGTTAGAATGAATTACAATGTAAAATGTCTGTAAAATTACCTGCAACGTGCACACTGAATCTGTCGCAGCAAAAATTGCTCCAAGTGCTGGTGAGAGCAGAAGGTATAAGCAAATAGCAGATAAGACACAAAGATATGATCTAGTTAGAGATAGAGAGAGAAAGATTTCATACCAAGATAATCTCCAATGGCAAGACCAACATCCATTTTCCCAAAAAAGACAATAGCACCTGCAATAAGATTTAAAAAATAACGTTTTATAGACATTTGCATTTTTTAGGTATTTAAAAAAAAAAAAAAGAGCGAGTGTACAATAATTCCACATGTTTGTGAAAGCTGTTTTTCAGCATCAATTTTCTATTTCATCATTTCCAGTAAAATTCTTTGTAGGAATAAGAGTCACATATCATGCCAAAAAAGTAAATCGAGTCATAAATAAACATGCAAACCAAACACATGCCAAGAAAGTAAACAGGGTCCTAATAAACATGCAAACCAGACAAAAAATTACTCCTTGGTAAAGCTTTCCCAATAAAAGATCAGTTAAGTTATAGCAACAATATTGGGATTTTAGAGGCCTAGGGAGCAAAAAAGTACTCTGCACACTGAATATTCAATTAGCCAAATGTTCCAAATGCTTTTGCTTTGTGCATGTGATATCTCTTCTGCAGTAAGAACGGAAACCCACAAGTTCACCCATAAGAGCTTGAAGTATATACTTGAGTTTAGGGCATTGTATGTAAAATAATAATTGGGCACAATTGCATTCATGCATAAACAGTTATCATATACAGATGAGAAGAATGTGCCAGCTCAACAAACACTTGGCTCTTCCTAGACTTTCTTCTTTTGCAGTTCATGAAAATTGTAAAGGCTACTACAAAGGATAGTGAATAACAGCGTTAAGACACAATAATTGTCCTTGAAAAAATGGGCATGATTATATGAAGATGGGATGGAATAACATACCGAATGATATGATAGTGAAAGATATCATGGTACCAAAAGCTCCAAACATCATAATAGTCATGAAATTGCGAAAAAATTGTTTCTTCTTAACCTGGAACCTGATTAATTATTGAGACAAAACAATGAAACCCAAGATCACCATACAGCAAAAATTAACAGGTTACGACAAATAAAAATAGATTATATATTTTGATCAAATAAAATATTTTGTATTTTATAAACAACATTCTCCACAAGATTTTTTTTAAGCAAATCAATGCCATGTTGTTTTTACAGTTACATGTATGAATAAAATATTGAAAATCTCTAAAGTAATTCTCTCAGCTGAAAGTCCAAATATACAACACATATGTCCAGCATGACCGCACATCTTTAATATCTTAAACTTGATCAGCAGTGATGGACAAGAAATTGTAGACCAAAATGAATTTATGGGGCACTATCCGAGAACAAATTCTTTTAAGAGAGAAGTCTGCGCAGACCAAATAACCTTCACCTTATGAATATTAAATAATTTTCAATATGCAAACGTTCTATTTTTAATGAACAAAAGAGGAAATCCAGAGTTATGTTTAATGAAAATTAATAGTGAGCCTAAAAACAGAGTCTTAACAGACTGTTGTTAAAGTCCAGATAGCAAAAGAATCATCCACTAAAGTGCTAATTTGATCAAAGCTATATAAATCAAATAACATATGGCGTCAAGCAAGTGTTTTATAAAAGGCGGAAGAGACACTCACGGCGTCAAGGGATTGAAAACCATTAACAGATTTACCAAATCGAAGAAAAAAAATTAACCTAAAGACAATAAGAAAATATCAATTGGTTGACTTACCCCGCGTTGAAAATGATTGGTGGAAGCAGATAAATGAAGAAGAGATCCTCGCTGAACACCATGAGATGGGAACTTTTACCTTTACTTATTAGTAGTATTACAACTCCAGTACTAACACCCTGTAAATTTACCAAACAAAAATTATAAACATGCTAAACCAAAAAACAACAACATGAGGATGACCTGACATCCATGGTCACCGGCAAAAGCCCTCCCGTTATCCATAAACATATAGAAAAAGATATACTTACAATTATGAGGGCAGTAATAGATTCATTCATCCAACGATTTTCCTCCAGTAGATGACCTATCACTATACATGCGCACAAGAGAGTGACAAACAAGGTAATCGAAACCACTGAAGAGTGGTCAGAAGTTGTCAACATGTCTGCTGCCCCTTTCATGGTTTCTGAGCCGAACAACATTTTGTCCAGAAATTACAGCAATATTGCAATCCACTTGTTGAGTATATGAATCCTGCCAGAAAGTTTCAAGCGAAATCAGCTATCACGTGACAACTAATTTTACATAGAGACTAGGTGTAAAAGTTGTTAAATTCGAAAGACACCATGCACTCTGATTTGTGACAAGCAAATTGGATATAGTTTCTGCTTTGCACAAGAAAACATATTTTACGTTGACTAGGCACATAAAAGAAAACCAGCATGAAAGTTACTAATTTAGACAATCGGAATAAATTAAAACATGTAGAAACAAGAAAATATGAGCATAAAAGTATCATATGGTAAAAGACGTTAGTTAATGGAAACACATTAAACTCACATGAAATCAGTAATAAGTTAATCGACCAAATGGATTCTCCTCCAATGATACTGTAAGCTGGGGGGTGGGGAGAAGATGTGGAAAATGGATTCCTTTGAAAATGAGATGATAACAATGTCAAACAGATTAAGCAACAAATGAAAAAAAAATACTGCTATTGATTGGAACAGTGTCACAAAGTCAGCAGTGACATACATGTATTTGTTGATCTTGACAACCGAAAAATTAAAAAACCCTACTTTCATTGCAATCGCTACTAAAGGTTCATGCGTCAGGCAGGAAATCAAAACTAATACTCCCTCTGTCCCACTAAACGTGTCTCACTTTCCTTTTATGGTTGTCCCCTTAATATATCATCATTCTCATGCTTTTTCCATTCTTTATCGTTCATCTCTCATACAGCTAACAATAAACTATTGACTTTTTTAAACACAGTGACAAAAAGAAGTTAGACACGTTTAGCGGGACGGAGGGAGTATTAGATATTCTAGTCATTGCCATGTAGAGTAAGAAATCCTTTTCCAGCGACTTCCCTTTAGGAAAATTCACATAATCCAAAACAAAGACTTATAAATGTGGGTGGCTCAAGAGTTTATTTATATCATAACTTACATGTGTCGTAGGTGAAATTATGGAAAGACAAATTGTCCTACTTAAAAGCTCCACGATCTGTACGTGAGGGGAGAACCTCCCCACCCATAGTCCAAGCAACCCCTACATACGTGGTAATTTATTGAGAAAATGGTTTGTATATACACATTCTCAGCCATCTCCCCCATAATTTTATTATATTTTGGAACTGTCTTATTCTTAAAAGTTCAAAGTTTTCCTACTTATAAAAGGCTTACACTAGCTATAATTAAATATAAAGACATCAATAACCAATCATATACATAAAAAGGAATATTTATTCATATGCATCCGATATTCCGATTATTGTAACAAAGATTTTAAATACCCGATTCACCCACATAAATGTACTTCAACTTTTACCCGATTCACCAACATAAAAATACTTCAATGAATCTCGCCCCCAAGTTTGAGTTCCTGGATCACCCGATTATTGCATAATCGAGCATGGAAGAGTTACAAATGATGTGTTATAAAATTAAGAACTTGGTTCACCAAAATAATAGTTACAGGCATAATGTTTAAGAAACAGTTCCCGGAGCTCTCAACTTACCAACATATCAGTGAATTTTTTTTTGTTTTTTGCCCTAAAACGAAGGGTCTATGATTGCCATACCCATGTTGGAATACCGAGTGTCCGACAAGGGTATGTAAGGGGAATTCAAGATTCCGGGTAACATAGAATTTTCTGCTGCATGGCTACATGTATCGTAGTCAATGCAGTGTATACTTTTCATTAGTTCTCATGCGTTTTCTGAATATACTTTTCTGGTTTTTCCTCTATGTTTTGTTTTGTATAATTTTCATTTTTCTAATGATCAATTTTTGCCAGGTGCGAGATTTATGTTAACAAATGAGTGGTTGTCTTGAATAGAGCATGGCCCTTACCTAAGCCTGTCTTATCTCTCTTCTCTGTCACTGAGATTCGCGTTGGTTCTATTTGAAGTATCATGTGCTACCAACTGTCTATGTTACTATGTTTGCTTTCACTAGTTCTGGAGGCAAGTTAACAAAATACTTATCAGAGCAGGGCACTTGGAATAATATTTTATTTCTTGACCAATTAGGAACCAGTACCCATTGACTGGGAGTACTACAGGAAGGAACTCGGCTCTCGAGTGGTTGATATGTACAAGCAAGCTCATGATGGTATGCACGTGCATTGCATTTTGCTATATGTTTGCCTGATTTGCAGCACCACCTTTTCCTCTCATTTACAGTTTATGTCTGTGCATATCCTGAGCTGTCCTGTAATAGAGCAATTTACCTTGTGGTTCCTTCTTTGATTGTTTGAGCAGAGAGAGAGAGAGAGGAAAAGAGAGGGCAATAATAATATAGAGAATTGTGTCAGAATCTATACTATTGTATGAACTGAGCAATTATAACTTTAGTGTATTTATGCATAATCATATTAAATTATCAGTTCAAAAGGATTAAATAGTTATCAAAATCCCCATGTTACATTTGTTATCGGTTATAAAAAATCTGTTAGGTGGTTTTGAACAATTTTTTTAAGTAAAAATCACTAGTACGCAGCAGTAATTTAGAGCTGATGTTAGTTTTACCATGCAAATTATGGCAATTACTTGCAGATTGCAGCTCAGTGAAGGTTACTATCCCCAGTAGTTAATGACTTAATTCCCCTCTATACCTGAATTGTGCTGATGATGCCCTGGGATCTTGGGGTCTGTGTAAATCCCTTCGCCGACAAATCAGTTATATGATGGGATAAATCGGACGTGGCTATTGATATGATCATCACTGATCAATATCATATAAATTCAGATTTTAGAAAGCGTCTTTCTCTAAACGTTATTGTTCATGATTATCTCTTGTACAATTTAGGTAATGTAAAAACTATACAAGCTACACGTAACAATGTCTCTTGATCTCCTACCTGAAAAGTGAATGTATTGGTGTCGCAAATATATCCTATCAATCTATATAAGCCATTGATTTGACCTATATGTTTTAGAAGATGTAGATGATATCCATAAACCAAATCATACCCTAGCTTTTTATGGTATGCAAGATTGAGACATGATAACACGGGATATGGGCTTAGATTGCAGAATTTAGACTGTTTATGAATCACATCACGACCTCCAATTCTTGGTTACTCCTGACTTTGGATGCAAAATACATAAATGTCCTCACACTTTTTTCTATCCCCTCTGCCACTATATGTGGCTTGTCCGTCACCACCTTATTTTTTCTCCATGTGGATCTCTACTGCATAACCATCTGACTGAAGCACCACTGCGTTTTTCTGTGTGGGTTTATTTGATTTGTAAGTGATTCGACTGAAATTGACTCATCTTATTTGCCATGAACTGGATATGGGAGTAAGCAAGAACACATGACATTATTAGGTAACAATAGATAGTGGATGAAGATGAAGAAAGAAATGTGAAAGTACTAGTGGACCTGACACTGCCCATTTCTGAGGCCATTTTGGGCCAGAAACGTGTCCATTCTGGATATAATCCAGTGATCCCTGAATTGGTTCTATCTATATAACTTCCTCACCTTGCTATCATTGCTTATGTGTCCTAAAAAAGCTTCCGTGTTTATTAATTTATATGAAGTAGCAAAATCTTGGTTTAGCAATTTAAGCTGTTTATTGCGTGGATCATCTGAAAATATATTTAGTGCTTTTATCCTTCTATTTCTAGTTTGATAATTGCTTATGTAATTTTCTGATGCAGAGATCAAAATCCCAAAATATGTTGACAACGTTACTCCTGAGTACACAGTGAAATTTGATGCTCTGGTGAGACCAATTGACTCCGATATACTGCTTTGTTTTTCTGGAGAACTTCGGGACACTATTTCTTTTTGATTTTCTGTTGTGAATAGCTGAAAGAAATTTATTCTTGTAAATAAATAACCCTGCCAACTTCAGATTTTTATAGCACTCATGACTATTTAGAAATTTCCATGCCTCAATTCTTTTTAACAACTTATAAAATATAAATTGCTCTACAAGAAAGGTTCTTATGATCTTATCGTTGCAACTTCTTTTGAGGAACAGTTGGTTGAGATGCAACAAGCTGAGCAGGAGTCATTGGAGGTATCAAAGAGATTGGAAAAAGAAATTGCAGATGTGGAAGAGTTGAAGGTTAGAAAGATTACATAATTTCCCGTGCTCATCTCTCTTCCCATGCATAAATTGTGTATAGATTTCTCACACCTTGTCTTTTTATTTAACAGAACAAGGTTAGCACCATGACATCTGACGAGTACTTCGCCAAGCATCCTGAGGTCAAGGAGAAATTCGATGAAGAAATTAGAAACGACTACTGGGGTTGCTAGTTTCAACATCCTGTAACATTTCTTACAACCAATTTGAGGTATTTTTGGAGTCCAGCTGCGATTCAGAAATAAATGAATAACATATTTGTCTTTGCAATTCCTATATGGTGACGAAAATGTGATACGCATATTAAGAGTCTTTCCGGTTTCAGAAGCAAGCTTCTAACTCTCTGAGATTCCTTTTCATTGGAAGCTTCTTGAACATGTACTGTGCTGCTAACACTTTGCTTATGAAATTTACATTTGCACCCTTCATTTGGTAACCAACTATTCAGATTTCAGTAATATACCTGGCGGCTAATGATCAAATCCAAAATGAGATTTGTTTGTTTCTGTGATTTGAAAAGTGCGTGATTGGAAAAGCCAAATTTGTGGTGGATGGCTGTTAAAATTTACTACGGAACCTAATTTTATTTATCAAACCAGAATTGACGTTTTTTTCTGCTCTTTGAATTTTACTCACTATTTCTTTGCAAGCTTTCAATTTTGACATTTTCCTGTCAAACGTAATCAATTTCGACTATGAATTCCTCTTGAAATATAATGATAAAAATAAATGTATATAATGAATATTTAAATATAATATTTTATAATATAATTTTATTACGGAGTCAAAATGT